>CAUYRT010104116.1:0-23954 GCA_963574885.1 Lepilemur ruficaudatus | reverse complement strand
TTTTTGTGGCAAGAACATTTGAAATTTATTTTTAGCAATTTTGAAATATAATACATCATTAACTGTAGTCACTATGCTGTACAAAGGAACTCAAAAATTTATTCCTCCTGTCTACCTGAAACTTGTAGCTTTTCAACAACATCTCCCCATCTCTCCTCCCAGCCCCCTACTCCCACTTCTGGTAACCATCATTTTACTCTCCACTTGAATGAGTTTGAATTTTTTTAGAACTCATATATACGTGAGATCACGCAGTACTTGTCTTTTTGTGCCTGGCTTATTTCACTTAGCATATTATTCACCTTATCCATGTTGTCACCAGTGACAAAATTTCCTTCCTTGTTATAACTAAATAATGTTCCATTGCATTTATATATATACCACATTTTCTTTATCCATTCATCTGTTGACAGACATTTGATTCCATAACTTGGCTATTGTGAATAGTGCTACAATGAACGTGGGCATGCAGATAATCTCTTCACCATACTGATTTCAATTCCTTTGTATATATACCCAAAAAAGGGATGGCTGGATCATATGATAATTCTATTTTTAGTTTAAGAAACTCCATACTATTTTTTATAATGGCTGGCCTAATTCACATTCCCACCAATATGCCTAATTCATATTTTCTCTATATCCTTACCAACGCTTGTTAATTTTCATCTTTTTGACAACAACCATTCTAACAGATGTGAGATGATATCTCATTGTAATTTTAATTTGCATTTCTCTGATGTTTAATGATGTTATTTTTTCATATACCTATTGGCCATTGATATGTCCTTTTTTAAGAACTATCTATTCAGGTCCTTTCCTCATATTGTAATTGGGTTATTTGTTTTCTTCCTATTGAGTTGTCTGATTTCTAGTAAGACTGAGTCTTTTAAATGGCTATTAGTCATATATGTGGATTGTCATTTATATAATTTTCCTATTTTTCCATTTAATGTCTATACTTTTTCGTATAGGTATAATTTTTATAATCTAGATGTTAAACTTTTAAAATTATATTTAGCAATAGTTTTTTATCACTCTATCATTTATCTTCAAAATTTGCATTATAAAAATTAAAGACTATTTTTTCTTATTATTGGATCTTGATCTTGCTTAGGAAATATTGTCCATACCAAATTATAGAATCATTTATTTTATAATTATTCAGATTTTTAAAACATTTTAACTTCTTAAAAGCATTTATAATTTTTTGTGCATTGTATAGAGATGTACCTATAAGTATAATCCACATGCCTTACGTAATAATCCACTTTCCTCTCATAAATTAATCATGCACATATGTATAAGTCAATTACTAAGACCACCATTTCAGCATCACTATTTCTATTTTGAAAAATACATTAATATATTTTAGTATGCAAAATGTTAATTTCAGTTTACATTCTGATAATTAATTGGATAATCACAACAAATTTCATTTTTCTTTTTTTACTGCTGAGATTTCTCTATTACAGAGAAGCAGTCAAGTATAATTGTTAGCAGCAAAAGTTCTGAAGCTGTGCTTTGCAGTGGTATAATCTAGGATGTGGCATTTAACCTTACTTGCCTCAGTTATTTGCTCTATAAAATAGGGCACAAAAGTACTGTAGAGGGCTGCTGGGCTGTGTGGATTAAAGTATTAACTCATGTGATTCATGGCTTAATTACTTAGAGCAGTTCCTTGCGATGAACAAATTATTTCCCTCACTCGAATCTGTTCATATAATGAAATACATTAATAGAATGCCTGTTAATATTACTCTGAATTCTTGTGCTTATTAAAGATGCTAGATTTAGTTTTCTAATACTATATATTTCTGAATCTATTTTTATATGTTTTTTCTTTACATGGGTGTTCATAGATGGGACAACGAACGGTTCGTTACCATGAATTGGAAAGTTTATTGCATTTATTTTTTAAGATTTTGAGATTACTCATAAAATGTGGATATTTTTATTTACATTTAGTAACATTTGTAATACGTGCTATTTTAAATATTATTTGTAAGTATGTGATGACTTCTAAATTAATTAGCTGTCTCTTCAGACTTTTTGTACCTTGAATCTATCTCCTAATATTTTCATAAAATATTATTCATTTCATCATTTTCAAATATATTGACCTAAAATTATACAACATTTGTAAACACTATGTAATTATGAAACTGTTATAAGGTTATGTAAACCATTTATATATTTCAGGATTAGTAATAATTTTCAGATTATTTCTGCTATATTATTTTGTGTTATTATGGTTTTTTTCTTTTTAAACCTGAGTTCTATGTAATTGATTTGTTATCTTGTTCTACATATTTAATTCTCCATTGATTTGTGAGTCCCTATATATTTCTTTGGAAGTTTTATATTTTCTTTTTTTTTTTAGGGTGACTCATGTTGGGGGGTCTCCAAGATCATTGGCAGTTAGGATTCACAGGACTCAGCATATACCATACTATAATTATTATAACACAAATATGCAGAGCCAAATCAGCAAAGAGGAAAGGTGCATGGAGTGATGTCCAAGAGGAAACCAGGTGCAAACTTCCAAGAGTCTTCTCCCAGTGAAACACACAGAATGGGCTTAATTCCTCCTGTGATGACTGGTGACACATGAAATATCTGTCAGGGTCACTAGAGGTCATTAGAGACTCACTGTCCAGAGTTTTCAGGTTTTAGTATGGGGCTTATCAGGTAGGCATCCTCTGCCTAGCATGAACTCACATTCCAGATTCCTAAAAGGAAAGCAAGTGTTCAGCATATTGTTTACAGAAACAGTGGAGACACAGTGAGCCATTCTTATCAATTTAGGTGCCAAGAACCCTCCCAAATCCAGGTTACCATATCCTAGCCAAGAGCCAACCTTGCCATCAGGCCAGTCAAAGGACAGCAATTTCAGGCCTGCTACTTTAAATCTTTTCTGCACACCTCTGAATTTTCAAAATGAAAAATTCTGTATATTTCCATGATCATCTTGGAGTGAATTAGTGTATGTGGTAGGCAGAATTCTAAAGATATTTCCTCCAGATTCCTATCCCTGACTTATTGAATCAAACATTAATCCAGGTACTTTGCAGACATAATTAAGATTAAAGGACTTAAGTAGCGAAATTTTCCTGGATTATCTGAGTGACCCAATTTAAATACATGAGTCCTTAAAACCAGAGAACTTTCTCTGGCTGGAAGCAGAAGAGGGATTGCCTCAGAAGGGGATATAAGAGAGACTGAAGCATGTGAGGAACTCATCCCACCATTGCTGGTTTTGAAAGGATCCACATGGGAAGAAATGTGAATAGACACTAGAAACTGAGACCCACCCCCAGCCAACCACCAGCAAGGAAATAGGAACTTCATTTCTGCAATTGCACTGAATTCTGCCCACTTGAATTAGCCTAGAAACACAGCCCTGCTGACAACTTGATTCAATCTTGTAATCTCAGAAGACCCAGGTGACCATGTGGTGCCTGAACTCCAACCACAGAAACTAGGAGATAATAAATTGGTACCATTTGAAACCACTAAAAGAGTGAAAATTTGTTGAAACAGCAAGAGAAAGCTAATACACAATCTATATTCGTGTACATGGAATCTATCATGTTTTTCCAATGTTTTGTGATAACTTGGGGTTTTATTTCAAGATTTTATATTCCAGTATTAAATTTATGCCAAAGAATGTATTTTGCTAATATCTCAACTCTCTAGCTTTATTTGCATTTACATTCATTCTTTTGGAGCACATAGTTCAATAATTCTTTAGGAAGATACCCATGTTGTTTTGGGTATCTATTCACATTGTCTATTGTAATTTTTTTAAAGATATCATCACGCCATTAGAAAGTATCTAAGGTGAATAATGCTTTAAAATCGTAATTTTTAATTTTCTTATTTTTCTACTCACAAATGAATTCTAGTTAGTCTGAATGGATGGGCAGGGAGATTAAAATTTGGTTAGAATTTTAACGCTACTCTACCAAAGACAATCCAAGTTTACAGATGATGCCTGCACAAGTTAATAACCTTTTATAATGTGAATTTATTGTATGATCTGAGAATATATAATTTGTCACAAAATGCAAGAAAACAACAAAGTGGTCAAAACTCACAAGAAGTGACATAAACAAGAAGCTTGTGGAACAGGCAGAATAAAGGTGTTAAATATAGGCAAACGAGTTACTAACCTGAAGGCATAACAAGGAGAGAGAAATAGAAAATAAAATGAAAGAGACAACAATGTTACTACTTAGGGGAAGATGGGGGGTGGGGAAACACTTTATCATGCCACCACTGACCAGACAACTGTACAACCCCAACCTGCTCACCAATTAGTAACAACTCGTGTGGTCCCATTTTGGCCCCAGAGGTATTCTATATTCTACTCCACACCCCCCCACACACAAACACACGCAAATCCCTTGGTGTTATACCACAGCTATGACCAATAATGCCATTGCATCCCTCTGGTAGAGCAAATGTCTGCCTTTGGCCCTGAGCACCTTCTGTCTTGGGTATTCTTGCTCAATCTCTGGTCTTTGTAACCTCATAATCACTCAGTCAGAAGAGGATGATGCAGCGGAGACAGATGCAGAGCACGTGAACAGTGCACGCACCCCAGGAGGTTGCTACTGTGGCCTTTCTATCCTGCTTGCCCACTACCCTAAATGTGTTCTCTCCCACCCCCGACCCCCACTTTTTCCCTGGCTTCCTGCTGTAAGTTTTAAGTTGATTTTATATCCTGTGTGATTTTACCATCATTCTTTGGTCTATGAACTTTTGGAGGTTGTGTGTCCTCCAGAGGAGCTGGCATAGTGTGCCTAAAGATCATTTTCAATACATTTTCTTTTTGCTTTTGATCTAATTAAGCTGTTTTGAGAGAGCCTCTCTCCATTTTTGGTTTTCTAGGATTCCAGCAAGCTAGATCTAACTCAGAAGTACTTAGGTTGAAAGACTTAAGAAGGGAATATGTATTTTTTTATTATTATAGGGCATTCATTTACAGAAGGAATTGCAGAGACCCAAGCAGCTAAAACAAATTGTCTTTAATCTTATAGACATGAGAGCTCATGATGTAATGGTTTACTCCACAGAGAAGGAAAATGAAAAATTTATGAATTGAAATAAAAATCATGTTCTTACATGCAGGGTTAGAGATATTCCATAGTGTCAATAAGCCCTCTAATATTTTGTTAGAAAGGGAAAAGGGGTGGAATAAAAAAATAGAGGCAGGAAAGTAGAGTAGACTAGCATTGGGGGAATGTGTTGCTGCATTTGAGACATATTTCCGGAATTTCTCTTTAATTTCCCTCTGCATTCTCATAAGAGAATTCAACCCTCATCTCATTTGCAAGGCAGAAGGGAATCACTTGACACTTACCTGGCTTTCTGCTGGCCTCTCTTGGAATCTGCCTGAACCCCAGGTCTCTTGCAGTATGAAAACTCTGAGGCAGGGGTCCCATCCTGGAATGGGTTGGTTAAAGTCCAAAAAGGCCTCATTTTATCCTGGGGGCTAATCTCTCTGCTCAACAGTTTTATAAGGAATAAATAATATATTTCATTATGATTTCCTTGTTACTTTTGTCAGCTGATTGCAAATCCAGAGAAGAATAGATATGTAGAGGTTCAAGAAAACTCCCGAAAGCATGTGATTTTTTTTTACAAGATTTTTCAAATGTTGCCACTTAATCCATTGTTTTAAAATATTTAAGATATGTTAACACAAGAGATTAGATAAGATTCACTTTTGGCTTAAAGCTATCATAAATTCTGACATCAAGTAGAGTCATTTTCCCCCAAAATTAATAGCCTCTTTACATGAGCAAGATGGATGAACATAAATTCTCAAACTGACCTGCAATTACTAGTACATAGAAATGTAATGCAAAAAAAAAAAAAAAAAAAAAAGCCTATAGAAAAGACAGAAGCAGGAAATAGAATTGTCTACTATTCTCTTAGCCTTACAGAGAGAACTCTGATTTCATCTCACTTTACACATATTATTAGAAGGAAGTGAAACAGGGATTAATCAAAGAACACAGTACAGCAGTGACTCAATCGCCACCCAGGTACCTGGTGGAGTCATGAGTACACCATTTACCTTCCACAAAACACGGTTGCTCAGAATAATACTCTGTAATTCAGCATTCTTCAAAAAATAGAAACTATTTAGATATGCAAAACTTTATTTTTAAAATTCACCTTCACTACAAATTTAAGAAGTCTGGGGGAGCTTTTCCTTCCCTCACCCAAAGAGTTCACAAACATGTACAGCAGAGCAAACTAAGAACACTGTTAAAAGGGCAAAGATAGTATCCAAAGGCATTCGTTCAACCTCTAAGACGTAGTGCAATCCTAGGTGATCAGAATACCAAGATTAGCAAGGTTGCTTTAAAGCACAAGAATTCATAGCTTAATTCCTTCACTTAGATTTTGGTACAAAAATTTTGTCCAAGGGAAAGATGCGTTCTGTAAGGAAGAAAAAGAAACAGTCAGGCAGTAGTACTGATGAGAAACTATTACATAAAAATCCCTCAAATATTTCACTGTGGCTCAACTGGGAAAGAATATGGGAATTGAGAAAGAGGGCATCTATTTTAAACTACAGAATTTACTACAATATTGTGATTCAATATAACCGAGGCAATACTTATCTATAGCTATTATTGGTTTAAAAATGTTTATAGATTTGACATAATAGTATCTCAAATTTTAAGATGGTTAATAGATTCCTGAAATAAAAATTCACAAAGTCTGTCCCCTTCTGGGATGCTGAAGTCCAAGGGCCACAGGCCCTTTGAAAAATCCTTAGCATTCTCCTTCACATTGAAGAAGTGTTTTCTCTTGCAGGCATTTTGTCCTTGCAGATGTTCACACACAGATCAATTACTATCTTCATGGAAATTCTTAGAAATTTCCAGTAACAGTCTACATTTCTGTTATAGTCAAAGTTTTGTTCTATGGTTTGGTTGGGATTGATAACATGAATACCTATTGAGAGTTTCTTGCAAACCTACCATATTTTACTCAGTAATGAGAAATGCTATGACCAAACATCACTAATCGCCATAAATGCATGATCATAATGATCCTAAACTGAAATTATACGGACGCATGGTATACAATGTGTGGTATATGTCGCCTGCAAGCCTCATCTTTTTTCGTTAGCATATTGGAAGAGATGTACAATACTAAGTCAAAATACTCACCCAAATGACACTCCTGAATAGGTGCCCGAATTTTTTCCTTGAGACGATGTTGAGTTTTTGCTTGCCACTGTCCCTTGCTGTATTTCTCCAGGGGTACCACTATTATTCTCTATTGCTCTTTTTATAAAGGCAAATGGAAATTTCCTGAAAAGGGAAAATAAAACATATACATAGATTTGAAGCTAGTATATACATTACTATTATTTTTATAATGGCTGGGAATGTGAGAATAGATATAAACTAGGCAGCTGTCTTTGGGTTGTAAGGAATAGAATGCCAAATCAAGCAATTTTACATTAAAATGGAAACTTGTTATTTCATAGATACGTTAAAAATGAGTTTGTAACAGAATGTTCATTAGGACTTCTCATTACCCAGGAATTAGTTGTTGTGACCCAGAGCTAAAAATCAAAGTAGTAACAAATGCCAAAAATTCTTACAAAGCTGCTGAACCAGATCTATTGTCTCCAGTCATCTCCCCCCATTGTCTACAGAAAATGATTAGATTCAGTTTTGTGTTCCCAGCCTGGTGGGTGAGGACACTGAAGTACTTCCTTTCTTCATGAAGCCAGGTAAGAGTGTTTTAAATGAAGCCTTAAACACTATGGGTTTGTCACTGGGGACTGGTATCTCACTTCCAAGTGCCTATCTGCTCATGTAATACACTGGTACATCTTCTACATATGACTCTTTTACATGAATAAAAAGAAAATTTGAGAGTTCACAGTAGAAAAAGGAATAGCATGTAAGACTATACTCCCCCAACATTTGGTAGGTGATTTCTTGTCAATACCTAGGGGTTGAGCTATTTTGCAAGTACACCAACTAACAATAGTAACAATACTAACAACAGGTAACTTTCTATCTGTAAGTTACTTATCTATATAGGGGTCCCCAAGAAATAAGAGGCTCCGTGACCAAAAACCAAGTTAGGAAAGAGGAGGGTGGGAGGATGGATGTCAAAAGTGACATTTGGGTAGAGCTGGAAACACCTTCTCTAGATGGCCCCATCAAAGCATACACAGCGGGCATTTCTATGCCTTTAGTGACCCCTAAACACCCGAGCGTTCATAATTTGAATGACACTTAGAGTCCACAGTACATACCTACTTGAACAATGTAACTAGAGAACAATGACAATTGTACCAGCTTGAGAGACACTTGTCTCTCACCCCATTTCATCTTTTTCTCTACTTCGACACAGCAAAGCAGTCAGGAAAGCAAGAGAGAAAGTATAGTTTATGTTAAGCCTTCTTTCTCTCCAATCATTTGTACCCCAAGCTTGCAGTAGTGAAGGAGGGGAACATTAACTTTGATATGAAATTGGAGTTTTCATTGGATTTGATTTTATAGGTTAAAAAGGCCAAAGATGTTGTGGTGGTATAGGAAGGGAAGATTGTATGTAATAGAGCTGAGCTCAGTTACTGTCAAATATAAAATATATACAGCCATTTAACTATTGTGTCCTCAGAGCATAGACTGTTCACAAAATAGATTAGATTCAAAAGTCCAACCGACATGTAATTGAGCTGCATAAACAACCCAGCTAAGAACAAGCCGAGTTCCCTCGCCTCTGGACCTACAGGCTCTTCTGCCTTATTCTGTCATTGCAAAAGTGTTTCTAAACAAGGAGAGAATGTTGGTCACTACCAAGTCTTGATTTTTATAACTCAAGGTAAATCACAGACTGACTCAGTTTTTAAAATTTTACAAGAAAAACTATGATTTTTAATCTCTTGGGCCATCCTTCTCTGTGGGATATCAGTTACAGAGTGATGGTATGTTCACAGAAGAATGTACTAGTTCCTATAATCCCCTTGGTGCTGAGCAGGTTAGGAATGGTGGCTGCAGACAAGGAAAGCCCAAGAGAAGGCATTTTGTTTACTAATGAAATCCTTCTGATATGCTCTTTGCTGACTCTACTCTTCAAATCGAATATACCAACTAGGTCTTTATTAAAGGATAGTAGAAAATTTGTGTATAGCAGGGGGTAGTTAAAGCTCCGGACCACTTGTTTTTAGATAAATCTGACTTTTATGAGCTGTAATTAATATTGCACCATTAGATTTCCAGTGTTCAACCCATTTATCTAAGGGGTTACCAGCATCTCTTGATATTCATAAAGTTAAATTAGGACAGAGTTGAAAAGTTGGGTTTTACAAAGAAACAAACAAAAACAGCTGGCTTCTGAAATTAACAATGCTGTGAGCTACCAGTGAAGCCTTAACTAGTAGGCTCATTTTTATTAATAAAATACATTGAGTCATCTTCATACATGAATATACATTATGAGTCATATTAGAGCTACTCACATGAATGAGAAGCACACTGTCAATCACATGACCTCAGCCTGTTTTCTAACATCTTTACTGTTATGAGAAACACACGGCAGCCAAGAATATATCAGATAACCTTGATCTCTGTCATCAGCTAGACTTACCTGTGAACAGAGCACATTATTGGGGTGTAAGCCATGATATTTAAAAGCACTGGTTGATATGTGACTGAAGTTTCAATGAGAGTACCCCACACGCGATTCTGAAAAGAAAAAAAGTACAATTACATTAGTTAAGTCTGACAGTGCAAAGAAAACTTAAAAGTTAGAGTTAAAAAAATATAGAAGTTGTCATTTTACATTAAGTCCAAGGACAGCAGAGGTAAGGTATAAAATGTCCCGTGTTTAGAAAACACACGGTAATAGTTCCCGACATAATATTAGGGACATTTTATTATTTGGCAGTGCAAGGACAACTATTGGTCACATTTGTTTAAGAGGAAGGGTCTAATTTGGGCAAACCTAGATTATAGGACAGGCTCTGTGACTTATTCTGGGTATGAACTCTGACTAAATATTTCATAATCAGAGCAGATTCTGCCTTCCCTACTTGTGAAGTGGAGATAATATAACTCAGGGGTCAGCAAACCATCTAACACTGGCCAGAGAATATTTTAGCAGAATATTTGCAGACTGTACTACCTCTTTAAAATGCAGGCATGCCTCATTTTATTGCACTTCACTCTGTGGTGCTTGGTAGATACTGCCTGTTTCACCAGTTAAAGGTTTGCGGCAATCCCATGTGGCAAATCGAGCACCATTCTTCCCAACGACATGTGTTCACTCCTGTGTCTATGTCACATGACCGTAATTCTCACAATATTTCAAACTTTCTCATTGTTCTTGTATCTCTTATGGTAATTTGTGATCAGTGATCTTTGATGTTAGTATTGCAATTGTTTTGGGGCACCAGGAACCATGTCCATATAAGACTGCAAACTTAACCCAAATGTGTGTTTTCTGACTGTTCCATTGACCAGCTGTTCTCCTGTCTCTCTCCTTCTCCTCGGGCCTCCCTATTCCCTAAGTATTAAAATTGCGTTAACCTTACCATGGCTTCTAAGTGTTCAAGTGAAAGGAAGAGTTGCACATCTCTCACTGAATCAAAAGCTAGGAATGATTAGGCTTAGTAAGGAAGACATGTTAAAAGCCAAAATAAGCCAAAAGCCAGGCCTCTTGTGCCAGTTAGCCAAGTTGTGAATGCAAAGGAAAAGTTCCTGAAGGCAATTAAAAGTGCTACTCCATTGAACACCTGAATGATAAAAAGCAAAACAGCCGTATTGCTGATATGAACAAAGTTTTAGTCATCTGGACAGAATATCATCAAAGCAGCCACAACATTTCTATGCCAGCGCCTACATCAGAGAAAAGTCCTAACTTTTCTCAAGTCTTTGAAGGTTGAGAGAGGTGAGGAAGTGACTGCAGAAGTAAAATTTGAGGCTAGCAGAGGTTGGCTCATGAGCTTTAAGGAAAGAAGCCATCTCCACAAAAGCTCAAGGTGAAACAAGGGCTGACGTAGAAGCTGCAGCAAGTTATCTAAAAGATCTAGCTAAGGTCATTGATGAAGGTGGCTACACTAAACAATAGATTTTCAGTGCAGACAAAATACCCTTAATATTACTGGAAGATGATGCCATTTAGGATTTCCATAGCCAGAGAGAAGAAGTCAATGCCCGGCTTCATGGACAGGCTGACCCTCTTAATAGGGGCTAATGCAGCTGGTGACTAAATTGAAGCTAATGCTCATTTACCATCATAAAAATGTTAGGGTCTGTAAGAATTATGCCAAATGTACTCTGCTTGTGCTCTATAAATAATATAACAAAACTTGGATGACAGCCCATCTGTTTACAGCATAGTTTACTTATCTTAAGCCTACTGTTGAGAACTATTACTCAGAAGAAAAGATTCCTTTGAAAATACTACTGATAGTTGACAATGTAAAATGCTATCAAACAGCATGACATGCAACAGAGAAACCTTTTGTGAAAGGAAGAGTCAACCAACACAGCAAAGTGCATTGTCATCTTATTTTAAGAAACTGCCACCACCATTCCAACCTTCCGCAACCACCGCCCTGATCAGTCAGCAGCCATCAACAGTAAGGCCAGACTCACCACCAGGCAAAAAGGTTACTGAAGGCTTGAATGACTGTTATCATTTTTTTAGCAATAAAATACAATATTTTTCAATTAAGGTATTTACATTTTTAGACATAGTACTATTTCACACCTAATAGACAACAGCATAGTGTAAACATAACTTTTTATATGTACTGGAAAACCAAAAAAATATCATGTGACTCACTTTATTTTGATGGTCTGGAACTAAACCCATTAATATCTGAGGTATGCATGCACTCAATTCCTCCAGAGTAGCATAAGAGCTGTTAGGTAATACCTAAATGAATATGTCTATGCTACGTTCCAATAAAAATATAGGCATGGATGGCTAGCTGAATTTAACCCATGGGGCATAATTGCCAACCCCAGATATAAACTATTGTTTGTAAATTAGGGATATAAACCAACATAAACAAATATTTCTTAAAAATGATATATATAGGCATACCCCCGTAGTAAATCACACAAAAAGTACATGACGATAGATATATTTTAAATTGTATGTAATGAGATGTATATCATACAGTTAGAAAATGTAAGTCAGTGTCAAATGGAGATCACCCAACTCTTCCATGCAGTCATGATATTTGGATATATTTCAACTTTAAATATATTGAACATGTTAGAAGCATGGTATTCACAAATTCTTGTTAGTATCTCAGATTGCTAAGGTTCAAATATCACTTTTGATATTTACTGTTCGTGTAACAAGAAATAACTAAGACTAAGCTTTTTAATCTATAAAATGGCCTTAGTAGGAATTTATATAGGACATGATAGTACATGAGAGACAATCTAAATTTAGCACAAATTGGTCCCTGTCACTGAGGAATCCCAGGGTAATCTTGCTTTAGGAATAGCTGGATAATAGAATTCCAACCACAGTGCCAAATACTTATCTCTCCTTCTCCCCCAGCAATCTCCTTTCTATCTCTTCCACCCTCTGTGTTGTCCTCTTTTCTAGACAAGATCTTCCCTCAAAAGTGGCAAATAGAAATCTCAGCACTTATTTGCTTCAAGATTACCTATTTTATACAATCCCAGTGAAAAAAAGAGTGAACCACTTCCCTAGAAATCTCAGAAAATGTCCTGGAGTAGTTTTCATTTGACCTGCCCTGATTATTTAACCTGAAAAATGGCATGGCCTTTTCATTTATTTCAATACTTACTGAGTGCCTACATTTTACTTAAGTAGCATTTGAAGGGTGCTTACCACATGCTGGGCTGGACATTGTTCTAGTATTGGGGATACTGCAGTGAACAGAGTATAGGCTGTATGTCTGGAGACAGAGGTGGAATTAGTCCAGATGAATCCTACCTACTGAAAGTGGGACAGATGTTGAGTCCAGAAAAGAAAACCAAGCTGCCAAACACACCAGGAAGATAACATAAAGCAAAATCAACAGATGTGAGACATTGGACTTTAATGGGTTAAGGGCACAGATACCCAGTTCAGATCCCTGTTGCTCTACTTCCTCTGCGACACTGGGCAGATAACTTCTTCACTCTATTCCTAATGTCTTATCAAAAACTGAGATTATTTAGCCAGGAGTGTCACTGTGAGGATTAGTTCCATTTATTAAATAAATAGAATATGCACTGGCTGCCATAGTGACCAGAGAACTAAAGCTTCTAAACTGCCTTTAGCACAATTGGCACATAATTACTTAATCAGTGTAACTCATCCCGTTTTGTACTGGCTCTCATCATGATCCATGTTATTCAGAATAACTTATGGAATTTCAAGTATCTTGGTTTCAGAAAAGAGAATTAAATTCTCTTAGTTACACAGCAGCTACATAATCGGATATCCTCTATCTTAGTTGGATTTTTATATCAACAACATCAACTGGGTGAGGGATTATGGTGTTATTTTAAAATAAAATGTTTCTTTCAAGTTTGATTTTACCCTAGAGAATATAAAATCTCTCCAAAGTCAAGGACGATGTGTTAGAGAAAGGTAGGTAAAAGAAATGCATTTTTTTTAAATCCCCTATTTTATCTAACACTTCTTCTACTGTGAAATTGTCCAAAAACTTTAGAGTGTAGTCTTTTGAGCTATAAAATCAACTGACAATGAAAAAAGTTGCACAATATTCATAAGCAGATTTTGATCCTACAAAAGACTAAGTCATTCATAACAATAAAAACTGCTCTTACAGTTGTCCTGATGCCACAAGAAGTAACAGGATAAACGAACTCATAAAAATCAAACAGCGCACTGTTTACAGGACAGCCAGTTCCTAGAGTTAGCTCATAAATCTGGGGTTGCAGATTCTCCAAAATAGGCGCCCGTCTTAGTCTGACCCGGAGCCATATGTCAGTACAGTTCACAAGCACTGAAGGAAGAAAGAGAAGGGAAATTGTCAGATAACATGTCTGTTTCTAATCAATGACTCAAAAAATTTTCAGCCTCTTAGTTGACCTGATGCCCAGCTCCAAAGTGAAAACTCTAGATTCTATTTCTGTATTTTCTACTGTGAGATCTTGGGTGAGTTACTTGATATTTGCATGGCCCTGTTTCCTCATCAGAATGTGGGGAAGTCGTAGGAGCTACTTCCTGGAAATCACTGCATATGAAATTAGAAGAGGCTTCAATGGCTTAGATTGGTACCTAGGACCTAGTAAACACTGAACAATTGCTTGATGTTACCAATGAGAAAAAAATTGCCCCTTGTCTAATAACAAAAGATTTTTTACATACTAAACTTGTTCTCCAGTATGTACACATTGCCCAAAGTGAAGGCAATGAACATCCACCTCTTTTGTCTGAAACACTATCCCTTTGAGAGTATTTATAGCATTAAATATGACATTTATGTTGCCTACTTCAAAATAAATATTTGGGTTCTTTACATTTTTAAGCAGTATTTCATTATTTAATATGATCATTCATATATATATGTGTGTGTGTGTATACATTCACAGGCCTGCAGTTAGCCATGGCCATATTGATTTGGTTTCTGTGGCTTATAGTATTTTTTGATATCTGGTAAGGAAAGTCATATATTCACATTCTATTTCAGGTTAATTCTGTTTCCTAGCCTGCAAGATGGTACAGTATTACTAAGGCTACATGTCATAGTTTAAAAATAAAATAGATATCAGGCTTAGCTATAATTCCTTATTCAAGTATGAGGTTCATCCTACGTCAATAAAGCAAGCAATGGTAGGTATATCACAACAGCCAAAATGAAAATACCCTTATTTATGGCTACGGAACAGCTATAAAAGAGTAGGCATAGGCTTGGTCACAAAGAATGTCTTCATATATTACCAAGTTTTTATAGGCTAATTTGATCATTGTTCAATAATGTCAGAAATAAAGTAACAATGCTTTGGATCAAAGAAAAAAAAACATTTTATTTTAAATCCCATAGGACCCATTAATCAGACGAATATATACTTGTGAATTCTTCCTTTATCAACACAGAAGGAATCAAGGAAACTTTTATCAGTATCCCCAATCCTATATGAAGATTCTTTTAGAACTCCTTTACATTTCACTTTTTCTTCTCCCTACCCAATGAGACTTTAGAACTGTGTTTGCTTACTTCTATCTCCTACCATGACAGACATCTAGGTTTCACTCAGATAACTTTGTACTAATTTGAATTTCTTGCAACAAAGAACACATACTCTGAATCAGTGGTTCTCAAAGCTTAATCCCTGAACCAACAGAGTTAGCATCACCTGGGAACTGCTTAAAAATACAAGTTTCTAAGCACTGCCCAGATCTACTGTATCAGACACTGGGATTGGGGCCTAGCAATCTACGTTCTAACAAGCTCTCCAGGTGAAACATGCAAAAGTTTGACAACCACTGCTTTAAAGGATTTTTTTTAAATCCCATATTTTATTATAAGCCATATATCACTTATCATATTCACAAACATATATATATTTAGACTGAAATCTTCTATCTAGACATAATCTTTTCTCTTTATTTGCCCCTCTTGAGTCTCTGCTGACTCACTCTTTGTCAAGTATATTTTGTTTCTTTCGCTGTAGTTAAAGGGAAAAGGCAATGGGGTTTTGATTAATGTCAGGGATGAAGTGAGTATTCAAGTGAATGCATTCAAATGAAAGACAGTTTAGTACTGACACCACAAAAGATGTTATTGCTCTTTCTCTGTGATCCCATGCTTGTCCAAACTTCTCCAATTTTGGGGATTTTTCATCCCAACCTCAATCCATTATTTGAAATGATAATGAAAAAGATTAGAGGCCATTAAGACATGATATATAAAACAAGCTGTATTGCTCATTGAGCTTCTATTCTGATACGAGAAACTAAAGAACTAGTTTAGTTACAAAAAAATTGAATAAAAATAAAACATGAAAGGGACATAAAATGTTGAGAGAGTTGAAATTTTAAATACAATGATAGAATCCACATTTGAACAAAGTCCCCTGGGAAATGAGCAGAAGAGTTACACAAACAACTAAGACAAGAGCATTCCAAACAATGGGAAGAGAAAATGACAAGCAACTGGGGTGTGCCTGGGGAACCTGGGCAGTAAAGAGTCCAATATTGCTCAAGAGTAAGTAGCAAAGGGAGCAGAAACAGGGTATGAGACCAGAGAATTAACAGAACAAATTATATACAGTCCTGAAGGCCATCAAACAGGCACTTCCCAAGTGAGAAGGGAAACCAGTGGAAGCTTTTGACCAGAGAAGTGACACAGTCTTACATTTTAACATGAGCACTCTCATTGCTGTATGGAGAACATATTTTAAGGTGACAGGAATAACACACAAGTTATAAGGATAGTGCAATAATTCAAGCAAAAGAGACTGATGGTTTGACCAGCATGGTAACATTAGAGCTGATGAGAAATCGTCCAGTTCTTAAAATATTTTGAAGGTAGAGCCAATGGTTTGCTGATGTATAGAGTTAAGAGGAAAAGGTAGCCAGGATGGCATCATACTTTTCAGCTTTAGCAACCTCTAAGGTGCTGGCTGTAAAGACAAATACAAATTAAAGAGGCTTAGTTCTTCCATTAAAAATAGGAGATTTCTCTCCCCTCCTTTTTCTTAGAGCATCTACCTTAGAAAACTTGTAACTGTAAGTACTTTCTCCTGTTTTTTAAATGTATATAACTCCTTTTTAATGCTCGATAGAGCTTTTCTCAGCTTTAAGACCTAGGAATATCTTTCTGGAAGACCTCTTTTTGGAATGTAAATAGGGAGAGAAAGAGTTCCCCTACCTCCCAGTTTCTGGAGGAGGATGGGGACCTAGTTCAGTGAATGCCTTGCTCTAATTGGCAGAACTACTTTCCATCATAAAGAGACAATGAGTTTGTTTTTCCTCTAGATAAAGCCAATTAGCTAACGCAGGTCACCTCAGTTACCAGGTAAAAATTATGGGAGACAAATGGTACTATCAGCTGAGCTTACTTGAGGACTAGTTATTACTTAACTTGAGAACATCCATGTAGTGGCTTGTTACTACATGGCTAAATAAAAGGGTGAGATTTCTGTCTTTGCAATCTCTTAGATTGCCTGTCATGTGCATCACATTCTGGTTTATTGCTGTTTTCTTTCTCTACTACCATTGTGGAGAGTTTTTCTTGGTTGGGAGAAGATTTTTGTCTTAGTTCTATTTCTCCAACACAATCACCATTGGTTGAGATGGGAAATAATATAGGAGAAGCAAATGAAGAGGTTTTAATAACAGGAATTCAGTTTGTAAAAGTTAAGCCTGAGATACTATTCGATATTTAAAAAGGGATGTCAAACAGGCACTGGGGTTTATTCATCCAGAGTTAAGAAAGGATATTCAGGCTGGAGATGAAAGATAAGATGACAATTATGAGCATAAGAAGGGTGTGTGAAGTCATGCACTGGATGGGATAACCAAAGAAAGAAAAAAATACGCTAAGAAAGAGGTCTTGAGACTATTCATAGGTGACCAAGATCAGGCAATTAAGAAGACACCAGAAAAGAAGCAGAATAATTGTCGGTGAGGGAAGAGAAAAGAGTGGAGAACAGTATGACCTCCATGCTAAGTAAAGCAAACTTTTAGGAGAGGGAGAGTCCACCCCATGGATTATGGCAAAAATCAAGCAAGGGAGGGCTGACAATAAAGGATTTATCAAATTTTTCCATGTAGAAATCACCAATGTTCCAGACAAATTAATTTTTGATGAAGTGCTTTTGATGAAAGGTTCACTAAAGCAAGTTCACAAGAAAAAGAAGAGAAATAGGAGAGCGTGAACACAGGTGACTTGAAAGGAAAGAAAAGTGAGGTGGTACCTGCAAGAGGAAGTGGGATCAAGATGCCAGAATATGTCAGAAGATGTCTATACAATGATACAGATGAGGGATGATACAGTTTCCCAGGAAGAGGAAATGTTAAGCTTTCATTAAGACAGGCATAAGATGGTTGAAAGTCTGGGTGATTCAAATCATGTGCAATCAGTTACAATGAAGTCATAGGTCAGATCTCCCACAGGTCCCTTAGCAATGATTCAATTTTCACATAGAAAAGGGCCTCATGAATATACCTTTGAAATTTTTCCAAGCACAATAGATGCAGAGTTGGAATAAGGATAGAAAATTTTCAATATCTAGTCATAGCCACTTGGGGAAAAAAAGCTTTGATTTAAAAAAAAATTTTTTTAACTCAAGTTATTTGAGCCAAGTGATGTTAATTTGGTATGCTATGTCAAAGTATGTATTGAGGAATCACTTACAATTGAAAGCAGCTGCCTACTCTGTCCACACTTCATACCACACGACCAAAGGCATGAAGACCTACGCAACCTCCTCTCTAGACACGGGGCAGGCTCTCCTAACTTCCACTTACTGCAAGTATCTCAGGCTCTACAAAGTCCTTAAGTCATCTAATGATGGATTCAAAAGGATAATACAGTGGCGTAGATGAAGAGAGAAACTAAGTGAAAACTGAAAGCAATTAGATACTAGCAGATGATTGTCAGATTATAAAACCCCAAAGTAAAAAGTATGTAACAAAGTGCCCCACTGCTTGAAATGCCATCCTCCAAAACTCCCTTTTTCTTACCATCACCAAGACCATCAATGAACCCCAAAAGCATGAGGAGCCCTCCTAACACAGCAAAGATCTTCATGGCTTCAGATATCCAAGGTATCATAGAAAACAAGAAATGGAGGGAAGCAGGCCTCCACAGGTGTTTATACACCTCTTACCTCTCCAGCTGGGAGTGGTGGTTTATTCTGGAAAGCATTGAGGAGCCCTCAGCACATCCTTGGCGTTTCCTCCCCACAGCTGAAGTCATTATAATCATGATTCAAAAAATCAGAGAGAAAATGTGAAAACAGTGGTTCTAGACTATACCCCCCTCCAACATTGCGTCTACCCTGAGCATAAGATATGACTGAAATGGTAGCTTATGTAGCATTTTATATGTATCTGTTAAGAGCAGGGCTTTGCAAGATGATTTGAGGAGCTTCAAGTGGACAATACAGAAGGATTATTTATGATTTGGTTAACAATATGTTTATCATAATCACCCTGGGGTCTTGGGATTCCCTGGCCTCCCAGCCAGTGATTTTGACCCATGAGACCATTGACCTATCCTTCTAACAAGCTCCAGGAGATCCCAATTCAGGTAAACAAATTCACAACCGTAAGCTTTGAAAAACACTGCTCTCTGCCTTAATTTTGCTTTCCCAAAAGTATTTTATTATGAATGTGTATGTCTCCAGGTTGATACAGAAAAAATTCATGGGAGAATTTTTGTCCAGTAAAACCTAGGAATGCAAAACCCTACCATAGAGAGAGGGATTATGGATGAGGATAATAAATTGACCCAGCTCAATATTTTAGCAGAAACCAGTCATTATAGAAGCTCCATCTCAGAAGCAAGAGTTTAATAAATTATCTCTGGAAATTAAATAGTGTGTTACATAGACTGTCTCATCTCCTAATTGCAGGAAACGTGCTGGTTAATATTATCAAAATTAGCTATAGGAATCTCCAGGACTGTATTGATGTAGCAAAGAACAAGTCAAAGGATACATCTGTGATGGTCAGAAACCTCAAGTGGAAGTTCTTTCTACTAAATATTTTTATTATAACTGGGGTGCCACTTGCAGAGCACAGAAATGGAACCTAATCAAGATGATTCTGTCTTCTATTAGCTGCCTAGATCAGAGTTTTTAACCTCAGCCCTATTGACATTTCAGACTAATGCATAATGTTTTTTTTTTCCTTTATGGTTAGTGTTTTTTGTGTTTTCTGTGATAAGTCTTTCTTACACCAAAATCATAAAGAGATTTTTCTCAATTCTCTTCTGAAAGTTTTACAGTTATGCTCTTCATATTTAGGTTCTTAATCTAATTGGAAATAATTTTTCTGAATAGGGTAAGGTAGTTGACAATATGTGTATTCAAATGAGTATCCAAATATTCTAGTCACTTTTTTTTAAGTCTTTCCTTTTCTGCCTCTCTACATTCTGTTCTTCATAAATCAAAAGTGTATATATGTGTATTTCTATTCCCAGACCCTATATTATGTTCATGGGTGAATTTGTATATTTTTATTCCAATATTACACTATCTTGATTAACAATTTATACTTCATCTTTATGTATGATACATTCATTAAGTCCTACATTTTCTCTGTTTAAGAATGTTTGGCTATATTTAATTAATTGTCATGCCTTATAAACGCCAAAACGAGCTTGCAAATTTCAATTTTTAAAAACTTGTGATTTTGAGGGGATTAGACTCAATCTAAAATGAAGTGAATCAACAAGAAAACATCAAATGACCCCATTAAAAAGTGGGCAAAAGACATGAATAGAAACTTTTCAAAAGAAGATTGACTAATGCCCAAGAAGCATATGAAAAAATGCTCAACATCTCTAATCATCAGGGAAATGCAAATCAAAGCACAATGAGATAGCACATAACTCCAGTGCGAATGGCTTTTATCAAAAAAAAAAAAAAAATGCCAGAACAACAGATGCTGGCATGCATGCAGAGAGAAAGGAACACTTACACACTGTTGGTGGGACTGCAAACTAGTACAATCTCTTTGGAAAGTAGTATGGAGGTACCTCAAAGAACGAAAAGTAGACCTACCATTTGTTCCAGTAAATCTCACTACTAGGCGTCTACCCAAAAGGAAAAAAGCCATTTTATAAAAAAGACACTTGCACTTGAACGTTTATAGCAGCACAATTCACAATCACAAAGATGTGGAAACAACCCAAGTGCCCATCAATACGTGAGTGGATCAATAAAACATGGTATATGTACACCATGGAGTATTAGCCATAAAAGCAAATGGTGAACTAATACCTTTTGTAACAACCTGGATGGAACTGGAAACCATCCTTTTAAGTATCACAAGAATGGAAGAACAAAAACCATATGTACTCACTACTAAATTGAAACTTATAGATCAACACTCATGTGCACATGTGGTAGTAAAATTCAACAGAAATCAAGCAGGTGAGGGAGGAGGAAGGAGTGAGTGGGTAAATTCACACCTAATGGGTACAATGCACACTACTACATGGGTGATAGACACACCTGTAACTTTGACTCAAACTATACAAAAGCCATTCATGTAACCAAAATGGTTGTATCCCCATAATATTCTGAAATAAAAAAAAAAGTTCTGCAATAAACAATTTAAAATTTTTTAAAAATAAAGCTGCACAAAGAAAAAAATTAAAAAATAAAAAAATCCATGAGTCTTACAACCATGAACATATTGTCTCTTTATTTACTTAGATCTTTTTGATGCCCAAGATTAAAGTTTTATAATTTTCTATTTAGAGTTCTTATATTTTCTTAGATTTGCTCCTAAATATTAGATACTCTTGTCCCATTATAATTTTTTTCTATTTTCTTACTGTTGCTGGTACACTAAATTTTAGTTGCTTTTTGTAAATTGTTTATCTGCAGATTCTTTTGTATTTTCTATATAATTATTTCTCTGTGAACAATGTTTTCTTACTATTATTTTATTTATTAATGTTGCCGTGTATTATACCTAGAACCACCAACAGAGTTGAATAAAAATGGCAATTGTGGGCACCCTTGTCTTATTTCTGATCTCAGAAAGTCATTAGCATTTTACCATAAAAAAGTATGATGTTTAATGTAAGGTATTTCAGTTAAATTTTACTGAATTAACTGATGGATGAGTTTTATCAAATATGTTTAGTGCATCTCCTGAAATGACTATATCATCCATTAATCTAGTATTGTGGTGAAATACTCTGATAAAACTTTCTAATCTTCAGTCCAAATTTCATTTTTGATACAAACCAAATTATCACGTATCATTTTTATTCATATATTTCTGGGTGGTTCTTCTATTTTGTTCACAACTTTTCCATCTATATTCGTTGGTAAAAATGGCCTGTCATTTCCTTCTGTCTTGTTATCAAGATTAACCTAGCTTCATCAATTAAGTTGGTAATTATTTACTCTTTTTCTCTTCTCCTGAAGAGTTTGTTTTAGACTGAAATTATTTTGTTAAATGTTTGGTAGAAATACAAAATGAAGCAAACAGGGCCTTGAATTTGATTTACAGAAGGTTTTTGATAATTTCTTTAATGACTGTAGGACTATTTTTTTTATAACATATAATTTATTTAGTGATTCACATTTGAAACATAATTCAGTAATTTTTTTGTATTTCAGCATATTATGGGGGTACAAATGTTTAGGTTACGTATGTTACCCTCCCCCCCCACCTCTAGTCAGAGCTTTAAGCTATAAGAAACAATGGTGATATAATACCTCTTGTATTTTCCTGGATAGAGCTGGAACCCATTCTACTAAGTGGGTTCCCATTCTACTAAGAATGGAAAAATAAGCACCACAGGTACTCACCAGCAAATTGGTTTCACTGATCAACACGTAAGTGTACGTATAGGAATAATATTTATCTGGCGTTGGGCAGATGGGAGGGGCGATGGGTATATACATACATAATGAGCTTGATGGGCACCATCTGGGGGATGGCATGCTTGAAGGACTATTGCTTTTTAAACAAAATAATTCCAGAATTAGTTTAGTTGAGTAACGTTTTTCTAAGCATTTGTCAATATCATCTAACATTTCAGATATATTGGCATAAAATTCTTTATGTTCTTAACTATTTTACTTGCTCTTTATGTCCTTAAACTTATTTAAAAATATGTATATTTGACGTGATGTTCCTTTCTCATTTCTAATATTCAAAGAATCATGATTGGCTCTGTTAAGCTTTGAGATTGGTTTTCAGCATTATAATCTATGCTTTTTATTATTTGTTATTTTTTGAATCTATGTTGCTCCACAAACTTCTTGAAATGGTTGTGTAGTGTATACTGTTAACCTTTCCTTTTCATTTCTTTTTCAAAGGCTTCCAGTTGAACCACTGCTTTTAAAGTAAAGGTATTTGGACAAGGATGATTCCCTTTTAGTTTGAAGGAATCAAATTATATAGAAACCCACTGGAATTTTATTTTCTCTATAAATTCTAGCCTTTTTATATGAGTAAGATGGATGAACCTAAATCCTCAAACTGACTTGAGATTACTACCATACAAAAAAGGAATGTGATACAGAAGGAAAAAAATACAGAAAGGATAGAAGTAGAGAATAGAAATTTCTGAACCAGTTAGAAAATTTTTATTTCATCTTATTTTGCACGTACCGTTAGAAGGAAGTGAAATGGGGATAAATTTGAAAATTGATTACAATACAGTAGTCCCCCTTCATCTACAGGGCATATGTTCCAAGACTCCCAGTGGATTCCTATAACCATAGTACAAAACGCTATATATACTATGTATACTAGTACACATGCATACACTAGATATACATATCTATGATAAAGTTTAATTTATAAATTAGGCCCAGTAAGAAATTAACAAAATAGAACAATTATAATAATATACTATAATAAAACTTATGTGAATGTGGTGTCTCTCAAAAGTATTTTAATATATTTGGACCATAGTTAACTGCAGGTAACAAACCATGGAAAGTGAATCCTCAATAAAGGGGGATTACTGTATACTAACTACTCAATTACCACCCAGAACAGATTCTGATGGGTAAGCCTATTTACAAAATGCAATTGCCTCATTTTTATAATGCTCTGTGGATCGGTACTTAAATTTTCTTATAAAAAAAATAGAAATGACTATTAAGAATTACAAAATGTTATGTTTAAAAAGCATCTTTATTTCAAATTTAAAATCTACAAAGGCCTTTCCCTACCCAAAGAGTTTACAAATATGCACAGCAGAGCAATTTTTCATTTAAAAAGATATTTGAAACAGTAAAAGACGATATCCATAGATT
>CAUYRT010104115.1:0-18773 GCA_963574885.1 Lepilemur ruficaudatus | reverse complement strand
ACATCATCATCATTTCTTTTGTTGAAAGATGCCATAACATATCTTTGAGACATTATCTTTGAGATCTGTGGTTAATGCAGATCATCTTGTAATTCTAAACTTAATGATAACTTAAAGTTTTTAAGAAGGAAATTAAACTAGCATGTTACAGTGGTGAGGCTACATGAGTACTAAGTCCAATGCTGATTCAACACCTTCATTGTGTCCAGTATTGTGCTGGGCGTGGTGGGAGTTTGAAGAGTAAGATAGTTCCTACTCCAGTGGACCCCAATCTACCTGGAGTGCTGAGACATACACACAAGCCACAGTGAACAAGCCAAGTTCATATACAACCACTTTAAATCAAGCAAGAATATAGTTCCAGGCTGTGTGACACTACTGGAAACTGCATAGGTCAGTATATCAAGTGCTATTAATTGTGTAGCACAGACAATAAGGACAAAAGGAGATTTGGTGCACAGGAAAATAACATTAATGCCTTGCATTTATGAAGCTTTAAAAACATTTCACATTCACTAAGAAATAAAACAACTACCTTGGAGGTAGCCATAACTCCTATTCTATGAGTGAGAAAATTGAGGCCTAACGAGATATGTAGGCTAGGTGGAGTGGCTCGTGCCTATAATCCTAGCACCTATAATCCTCCTAGGCAGAAGGATCACTTGAGGCCAGGGGTTTGAAACCAGCCTGGGCAATGTAGCTAGACCCCATCTCTAAAACAGAATAAAAAATGAGCCAGGTGTGGTGGTGTGCTCCTGTCATCCCAGCTACTCGGGAGACTGAGGTGGAAGGATCACTTGAGCCCAGGAGTTCGAAGCTGCAGTGAGCTACGATTGTGCCACTGTACCCCAGCCTGGGCAACAGAGCAAGACCTCGTCTCAAAAACAAACAAACAAATAAATAAATAAATAAGAGGACAAGTAACTTTTATCTCAGCATCTCAGGAACATGAACCCTGAGACTCTGATCCAAGTCAAATGCTTCTATTCCTGCATGACACTGACCCCAAATACGGCAGCCTTTTTAAGGGATGGTTTTCCCAAGAGGAGACTTAAACTAGGCCTTGAAGGGATGGGCAATCTGACAGAAGCTTGAGGCACTAGACCAGAGCCAAAACACCAACACAGCACACAGGAGGTAGTAGGAGACCAGCCTGGCTGTGTGGATGGTTCTCAAGGGAAGTAGAGTGGAGGAAGGTTGAACAGGTTGGTGTGGGCTGATTAAAAGAGTCCTTAATCTCTGCTTGCACCAAAAATGGTGCAGAGCCACTGAAAAAATATTAAGTTGGACCCAGTTGTTCTGGGAATTCATGGATATAAAGAAATAACCTTAAATATGGCAAAACAACTTGCACAAAGATGGTCATCAAAGCCTTATTTATAGAACAATCATACCAACATGCCAATAGTGTTTAGTTTAGGTTAGGTTAGGCCATGTTAGGTTCTTTTTATTCCTTTGTTTCCCACATTTTCTATATTTAGTGGTAGGAATGTGCTTCTAGATACATGAACATTTATGAATGAGCAGCCTGTAGGATCATTATAGCTTGTCCCCAAGGAGGTATGTTGCTGATGTAATTTTTTAGCAGTGATCAACATTCTCTTGGGCTTGGTTGGCCGAGGCCTTTACTTTCTCCACATCCTATGGAACTGTTCTGATGAAGGACATAGATGGGCCATCCACATGCCCTCCACCCCACCCCACACCAGCTTAGAGCACAGCAAACTTTCAAATTAATATCCAGTGGGTTATTTAACCATTAAAATAACTCCATGTTTATTTTTTATTTGGAAAACAAACCTGCTATTTACTATGATTCAAAAGACTGTCATCAGGAAATTAGGATTATTAATAGCTGAGATGTCATCAGAGGTAAACCAAAGAGCCTGGAAAAGGCCAGTCTCTTTCCACACCGAGGAAAGCACCAGGAGCATGCACTGGGCACACCGATGAGAGAAAAGGCGGGGCTTACTCTCCGTTCAGGCTCACTTGGCCTTTGTGAGCAACACTAATGGGGGGAGGCCTAGACATTTGTTAAATAATGAATGTGATGGGCTGAATAATGGCTCTCAAAGGTCCCTGGAACCTGTTAATGTTGCTTATAGGAAAAGGGATCTTTGCAGATGTGATTCAGTTAAGGCTCATGAGATGGGGAGATTATCCTGGATTCTCTGGGTAGACCATATATGCAAGCCCAAGTGTCCATATAAAATGAAGAGGGAGATTTGACATGGAGAAAGTGGAGGCAGTGTGACCATGGGACAGAAATTGGAATGATGCAGCCCCAGACCAAGCAATGCTGGCAGTCACCAGAAGCCAGAAGAGGCAGGGAACATATTCTCCCTTAGAGCCTCCAGACGGAGGGAGCATGGCCCTGCCAACACCTTGACTTTGAACCAGTGAAACTGACTTCAGACTTCTACCTTCCAGAATGTAAGGAAATAAATTTGTGTTGTTTTAAGCCACCAAGTTAGTGGCAATTTGTTACAGCAGCTACAGAAATCTAACACCGTGAAAAACTGTAACATTGGATAGCAAGATTCCTCTGGAGAAAAAGTGTGGTATGGAAAGAAAAACAGGTGTGATTAGGCATGAAGTGAAGAAGAACTGGATGTTGAGGGGAATTAAGAGACGATCAACTGGACTTGGAACTGATTAAATGTAAAGAGTGAAGGTGATGGTGTGCTGGAGCTGGCTCCTGCTGGCTCACAAGGGCCAATTGTGCACATCTTCCACATTCTGTAATATGTTGGCAGCTTGAAATCAGCCGTAGTGAGAGTATTTACACCATGGAAATTGGCAAACATGAAAAACAGACCTTTTCTCCCAAAGAGCCTATTGTTAAACATTTGGTAGCACACCACTAAATGAAGGGAATAAGAATGGAAGATGGGTCAGGTTTAGAATCTAGGACTAGAAAAATCGCATTGTCATTTGCTCATCTCATTTCTTGCATAAATACTTATGCACCATTAATAGAAATGGTAAAGTTGGAAAGGTGATCTAATTTTAGGGATATAATCAATGTAAAATTTGAATTTTCTCCTTTTGTTGACTATATTTATATTATATTCTACTCTATGTCACATACTGGGCCAGGCACAAGGAATATAATAATGCTTTAAGACACAGACTCAGCCTCATGGAGCTTGCAGTTGAGTGGGAAAGACAGAATTACAGTAAAATTGGATAAGTACTAGTAAAGATGTGAGCAGATTCCAAAGAGAATGTGTAGGAAAGTGGAGATGGGGTGGGAGTTTTCCAGAGGAAGTGACTTTTGCACAGTCTGAAGGAAGAGTAAACATTTGCCAGACATGGAAAGTCATGGGGGAAGAGGGAAGTGTCATAAATAGCAGGACATGCAGTGAACCAATGGGGAGAGGAAGAAGACGTGAACAGTGGTGTGTGGATGGGAGGTTGAGAAGAATGGTGATCAAAGGGTCTACTTCCCTTTAAGGAAGAGCCAGAAGTTAAAATCACAAGATCATTGAGTGTGACCAACTCAAGTCCAGCCATGAGTGGCATTAATAATCAAGGCATCTGATCCAAGGGATGGAGTCAGGCACAGTGCTAAGGGCTTGCAGGTGAAAATTGTTCTTGTGGATGGGTGTATGACAGGGTTGGAGATCAAGTTAGGTGGAGGAAAGGATATGGCAATTAGGATGCAACCCTAAGGGGAGAGTAAAGAAGGAGATGGGTGCTAGCTCATGGGGTCGGGAGGTTGGAGCTGGGACCTGGAGTTGAATTCAGAAGAAAGTGCAAATGCCCAGGCAAGCAGGCTGTCCCCAAACAGTAGGCGTTCAGTTGGCTCTGCTCTCCATGAAGACAGGCAAAGACTGTCTGTCTACTGTTAAATCTCAGCATCTAACTCAGTACCTAACATTGATTGGGCATTAAATAAATATGTGTCGAATAAATAAGTGAATGAATTAGGAAGGGAGGAAGGAAAGGAAGCACCTAGGGTTCTGTTTACTCCAGAGACATTGGACATGGGGCTCAGGGAAGCAGGCATTGCCATTCTCTAAAGGTGAGGGCCTTCCAATGAACCACCAGGATTGGTTCTCAGTCAGGGCCAGAGGCACTCAATGGGTTATTACTGCTGGCAGGTGGGTGAGGCTGGAGCAGACAGGGATCTACAGGATCATAGTGAGCAAAGGCCTCCAGGTACAAATCAATGTGGCACGATCAGGAAACACAAGTGGTTGGGTATGGCTGGAGCATGGCACACTGGGGCAGTGGTGGGAGATGGAACCTGAGTGTCATATGCTAAAAGGTTCAGATTTTATCCTAAAAGTGATGGGGAGGTGCTGAAAGATTTTTAAACAAGGGAACAACAAGGTCCCATTTATATTTGGGAAAGACCACTCTAGTAGAAGTGCAAATTAGATGGAAGGGGAGAGGCAGCAGGCAGGGAAACTCAGTAGGAGGCTCTTTTGATAATACAGGTGGGCACTAATGAGACTAACATAGTGGTGCTGGGACACAGGAGAAAAGACAAAATCAAGAGATATTTAGGAGGTTTGGTCAATCACATGGGGTGAAGATGACACCAAGAACTGCAAATATGGTGATGTGATGCTGTTTTCAAGAGTGGTAGTATAAGAAAAGGATCTTTGTGGAAAGCAGAAGGAAGCCCTCACACTGACCACAGCAGGGCCGGGCACAGACACTGCAGCTTGTACCACTGGACACTGGACAGTACTTCTAGAACCTGGACATAGCAGCCCACCAGTGCATGCTTTTGAGCCTGGCTTCCAGTTCAAAGATGGGTTTCAGGTGCATCTGCTGGCCAGAGGCAAGGTCACATGCATGCACCCTGCAGTGGGCGCTGGAAATCCACACTGTGTCTGCTTCCCGCCTCAACTCTTAAGGTAGAGATTTCTCCAACAGAAGTCTGCTCAGAGGGGCTGGTCAGCCATAAAGAATGAATATGAAGAATAAGTAAAACAAGACCAAGAGCAGAACCCTGGGGAAAGCCAATATTTCAGGGACAGAGGGGAAAGAGTCAGTGAAGAGAACTGAGGAGGAAGAACTAGGGGATAAAAGGTGATTCAGAAGAGTAGGAGGGTGCAGTGTTGCGGAAGCCTCAGGAAGAGAGGGCTTTGAGCGGGACGGGACAGCCATTGGACTGGGCAGCTAAGAGGTGGCCGGTGGCCTGTGAGAGAGCGTGTTCAGGGGCGAGTGGGGGTGAAAGCCAGACTCCAGGGGGCTCAGGAGTGTGGGAGTTGCATTAGTGAAGACAGACTGTAGACTACTTTTTCAAGAAGTTTGACTGCAAAGGGAAAAACAAAGAAAGTGAAAGTCGAAACTAAGGAGTGGTGCAGAATGGCAGGGTGTGGGCTTGGTTTTTTGAGCCTGGGGCACCTTGAGTGTGTTTATAGGCGTATGTGCTGGGCCAACCCTATGTTCTCCAAGATGCCCATGGGCTGTGGGGAGAACAAATTTAGTAATGGCCTCTCCCTTTCTGCTGCTCTGACAAAGTTGCTCTGTTTAGCAAAAGGTATTAGTGTTCTTTTTAAGATTGTCAGCTACCCATGAAGCTCTCCTTCTTTAAGGATTAAGAACATGGAAAGTTTCAACTTGACATCTAGTGTTTGCAAATGTTCACTGCAAATGTTATCCTGAAGGGCTGGAGGGAGGTGCGTGAGTTGGGGTGGGAGATTGAACGGAGCACAACCTTGTAGCATCTCATCCTGGTGCATCCCTTTCTAGCTCCTGGACAGGAATGGCTCCCGGCCCAGGTATCTTTGGACCTAGGCTGGTGGCTGCTGCTGCCCACTCCCTTCTGTGCCTGTCCTGGAAGACTCAGCAAGTTGGTTGCTCTCCATATCCTCTTACCCACATGCATACAAATCTGAGAGCTGCTCCCCAGCCACCTTGCCCTTCTCCAGGTAGAGCACAAGGAAGGCATTAGACCAAAGACCTCTAACTAACTTTTAGACTCACACAAATACTATGTAGGAGTGAATAAAAGCTTCTATCTTCTGAAGAGTTCTAAGCACTTTCACTTATTATCATGCTCTCTCATAAACATGCCCAGGAGTAAAATTTGTTAAAAGCCTTAATTTTCAGATGAGGAAACCAACAAACAAGTGGGTGAGGCAGCAACACACCTCCCCACACACAGAGTTAGGAATACGTGGAAGAGGCAAGACGAGAACCCAGGACACTCTTTTCTGCCTGTCAAGAGACAAGAGACAAGAGACTATAGAATGTTTTATTTGATTGTGCTAGAGATGGAGAGGGCCAATTTAGAAAAAAAAAGATGGTGGATGGGAGAAGTAAATACATCTCCATCTTTCACCTTTAGTTTGCACGAAACATTTCAGCTCAAGAAGACAACGTTTACTAATTTGTGAATCAACAGAAGAGCCTATGACAAAGCAATTCTGGAAACAACTGAGCAGCGGGCCATCCTGCTGCCCTCACAGATGCTGTTGACAAAGGCTCTGTTCATTTGCTAAAGGGTAAAATCATCTGTCATCAAAGCACCTAACTCCTTGGAGGCAGGCAGAGGCTGAGTCTGACAGCCAACTCCTTTCTGCATGGCCCAGCTGCCAGTATCACCTCCTCTTTTCCTCCACTTACAGTCTCCTAACCAGACCTGCAGGTCAGTTGAAGAGTCTGCTTCTACCCTGCTTGGGGGTTAAGGGGGAGTTCCACCTGGAAGACTTGCATCGCTGGCTTTCTGAAAGGGTCTGTTTGTGGGAAAGAGAGTTGCTGTCACCCAGAAGACTTCTGACCCCCAAGGTCCCAACCATCCAGTAAGGAAGAGTGTACCTGCTGGGTAGGGCAGACATGTGCTTACCTGATTTCTAGTTTTGGTTCTCTGGAGATAATTAAATTAAAAAGAAATGCGTTTGGGTCTTGGCCCAGCTCAAAGTAAAATTCGAGAAGGCCTGGAACGGGAAAGAGAAACCGTACAGTGTGCACAAATCTCTTTCATTTGTAGTTTCTTTCTTCTTCCACACACCACGGCAGCTTGCTTCCTCAGGGGATTTCTTTGTGGGGAATACATGAAACCCATTGCATTTGGCTGAGTGTCCTGTTGACTGAAGGCAATAAATCACATCAGCGAGGGAGGTCTGGGAGAGCTGAGCCAGGGAAGGAGGGACAGGGGTTTCTGCTGGCCTCAGGCTTGGTTCCCTTTATGATTAGACAATATAGTAGGCAAAACAAAGGTTTCATAGGATGTGCCCAAGAGAGAGCCTAGAGGGAAGCTCTAGGATGCTTCTAGCTTTCAAACCCAGTTCACCTCTGCCTCGGAGCGGGGCTCTGGCTCCTGTGTGTGTGTGGAAGGGCCAGCCTCTATAGCATGCATTACAGGTCACAGGCCTGTGAAAGAGCCGAGGAAGGTCCCAGATTCTCTCCTGTACTCCTTTGTTGCTAATGTAAAGTGCTTTTACTGGAGAAGCACTGTGCCTTCTCAATACAACTACCCCTAAAGTAGGCTAGCAACCCTGTTAGAAGGTGTCCTCAGGGGGAAGACTGGGACTAGTCAGGACAGCTCACCAACTTCGTGTTTACCCAGAGCTGACCCTGCAATGGAGCCCCATTGGAAATAAATGGTTTTGCCACTAAGTTCTAATGTGTCTAAGATCCTCCTCATGCTCTAAGCCTTGGCTCTTCAATCTGTAAAATGGGGATAATAATACCCACCTAACAGGGCCATTGTGAGGGTGAGGGGAGATCACAGATGTAAATGTCCTGGCTAACTGTAGTGTACGGTGTGGATGGTGGGGTATGGTTGCATCTGGCCTGCTGCCTCCCAGGCCCCAGGCTAATCAGGCCTGGCCAGGTTAAATGTGCAGGTCTTCCCAGCACTTTCTATCCCCTCCCACAGGACAGCCCCATGCCCTTCCCCAGCATCCTTTTACGTGATATCGTACTATTGGCACCATTAAGCCTTAACTCTCCTTTTTAAGAAACAAACAATAGTAATGTAGACAGAGAGATGACAAGCACACAGACCAATGTATGATCTTTATATAAAGAGACACATTAAATAAATACCTATTCACATTATGGGCAAATAATGAGGTCAGTGTACTTAGGAGTAACTTGGTAAGAATGGGCTTGTCTGTCCTTCCTGGCTGATTGAGTGCTCTCAGCAAAGTCCCGGCAACATTTTCCAAACAAAGGCGTTAACCTGGGAAAACACCACCTGCTTAGAGCCAAATTAGACAAGTGCCTCGAGGAAAAGCCACATCAGCACTTTCCCCTTCAAGGTCCATCTTTTAACAGGGAAAGGGGCTCATTAGGTAAGTTTAAATAAATTTATTTTTATGAAGCTCCCAATGCAAAGACTGGATTTGGCAGAGCAGTAGAAACTAAGCTGTGCTATGTGAGATTTACAGAGCAGTTGGGCTGTTTAAGAAACTATCAACCCCTGCATGGATTACCCCACTCATCCAGAATGGTCACCTGCAGATATTTCTTTTTCTTGGGCTCAATTTTCTCTCTAGCATGATTTGGAACATGAAATAAAGCTGTGAGAAAGCATAATTAATTTATAGTCTATTTACCATTCCCTATTGGATGAAATGTTTTAAGAAAAAATACATGGCATAATTTCAAGTGTCTCTTGGGAATATGCCTTCCAAAACAACTTATGCTCAACTTATCTTTGGAGAGTGTTGGCCCAGATTTTCCTTGGCAGAGGCCACATCATAGTAAAGAATTACTGCAGATAAAGAAAACACAGCACTGAACAGGGTACAGCTGGCGTGCAGTTTGCCAAAAGCAAGGGGTCCATGAAGGGGAAGGTGGTTTGGAGCCCTGTACATAGACTAAGAAGATTGCATTTTGCTCTGTTGGCAGTGGGCAGCCAAAAAATTTTTCAAGATTGATTCACAAATTGAAGAAGTCTCTTTATCTGGAATTATCGTCTCTCTTTTTCCCTTCCCACAACACAGCTGGAAGTTCTTGAACTGGTCTCAGCTCAGAAATTGAACCCATGGGTGACAATTTATCCCACCACTGTCATTTGAGTGTCTGCTATAAGCTGTCTCTACTTCCACAGTACAATAGCTGGTGTGCTCCTTGTAACAAACCAAATGGAGATGCTTCCGGGAAGTGGTGAGGAGCTATCATGCCACATTACCACATTCCATTGGGAAAAAAGGCTCTTCGCATGCTAAGGTGGCAAGGGGCTTAAAAATTAGCAAAGAACTAAAAGTAGATCTACCGTTTGATCCAGCAATCTCACTACTGGCTATCTACCCAAAGGAAAAGAAGTCATTTTATCAAAAAGACACCTGCACTTGAATGTTTATTGCAGCACAATTCACAATTGCAAAGATCTGGAATCAACCCAAGTCCCTATCAATTCATGGGTGGATTAACAAAATGTGTTATATGTATACCATGGAGTACTATCAACCATAAAAAGGATGAATTAAATGCCTTTTGCAGCAATTTGGAAGAAATTGGAGACCATTATCTTGAGCGAAGTAACTCAAGAATGGAAAAACAAACACCACATGTACTCTCTAATAAATTGGAACTAACCTGTGGGCACACAAGTGCACAGAGGGCAGTCAAAGTCATTGGAAATCAAGCAGTGAGGAACAAGAAAGAGGAGAGGTGCAAACCCCCCCAATGGGTACAATGAACACTATTCAGGCGATGGGCACATTTATAGGCCTGACTCAAGCCATGTGACAAAACATTTGTACCCTCTTAAAATTTTGAAATAAACAATCAGCAGTCCAACAAGAAATCTGAGGCCAGGCGACCAAAATTCTGCATCCCAGGCAAGTAAAACACTTCAATCAGCACTCATGGGCACCTCTTTGTTATGAGCTTTATGCTTGGCACCAAGAATACGTAAAAGTAAGACATGGTCCCTGTCCGCACAGCCTGGTAGAGGAGAGGAACACATAAGCAGATCATTTACATAAAGTCTCTCAAGAGGCATTTGGAACTGGACCAGGTGATCGCTGCAATGCTACTCTACTCTGATGCTCTACGCATCCGCGGCTGAAAGTGGAACCTGAAGTGGTTCCACTCTGTCATGGACAGAGCTGGGTGCTATGATAAAATAAGCAAGGAATGCCTGACGCACACTGGAAGATGCAGAAACCTTCTCAGAACAGAGTAGTGGCCAGGCTCAAGGTGGCCCAGTGAATCTGGCCAACCAATACCTGCACCTAGGGGTAGTCTCCTCCCACATGGAATTACGGCCGGCCTGTGTGACTAGCACGGTATGGTGGGGGGCCGGCAGAGGTGACCGGTGGCACTTGAGTTTCACCCCAGTCTCTTGGCTCACTCTGGGGGATAGCAGCCCCCCTGCCTTGAGGATATTCAAGCAGTCCAAGGAGAGGCCCACGTGGAGAGGCCCTGGCTGCCCATCAACTCTCCAGCCACATGGGCGAGCCAGCTGGGGAGTGGACCCTGCAGTCCCAAGTAAGCCTCAGCTGACTGCAGCCCTGGCTGACATCGGACTACACCCTCAGGAGCCAGAACCAAATTCCTGACTCATGGAAACTGGGAGAGAAAATAAATGATTGCTATTGTTTTAAGCTACTAAGTTTTGGGGTAATTTGTTACACAGCAATAAATAATGAACATAGCACTTGTGTGACGAACACAGGTCTTCTGTTACCCAATCTAGTAATCTCTTGACTAGATTCAATTTGGCACTGTATTGAAATTTTTTATTGCCCAAAACTGATCAAATAATTTTTATTAACCTTATATAAAGACAATTGACAGTCTATGATTCAATAAAATAGCTTGCATTTTTTAAAAATGAGTGATTTGAAAAAAAAGGTTTATGGAGTTAAGCAGAATATTCATTTTCTTTCCAATTCTACAAAGGAGGTGGCATCTCAACAAGTGCCCTTGCTTCAGTTGCCTTCTTTATATGGCGGCATTTTGGCAAAAGGATTTCTTTTCTGTGTGGTAGCATTTCTGAAATAGTTGTATGTGGGTTTTGTTGTTTGTTTGTTTTCTAAATAGTAGGTTTACAAAAAAAGCTCCCTGTTTCAATTTGTAAAATATTCCACTTCAGCAGAAACCTAGGATGGTCTTGTCAGTGTTTTTAAACACAAGAGGTTTTTCAGTACCAGGGATTTGATTCTCAAACTAATTCAGTTTGAGGAAGAGTTTCTTTCACCAAAAGTAGATGGCAAGGATGGAATCTGTGTAGGTAGAAAACTGCTTCTTATAGATGTAAATTCCATTTTAAACAGACCTAGGTGCTTGAGCCAATTAGAGAAAATGGAACCTGGCAGATGGGCAGAAGCTTACAGGGTCCCCTGGCAGTAGAGGTTTTAATCATAGCCCACACGAGGAACCCTTAACTGAGATTTAGGAGGTTATTATCATAAAAACTATTAGCACCTTGTCAACTCGTCCTTTAAACCTTAAACTATAGCCTTCTACCTTCTTCCTAAGACTATGAAAGACAAGGTTTTTATAGTTATATGAGCAACTCTGCTTGCTAATATTTCACTCTAAGGAGCTCTTTGGATTATAGCAGGAGGCATAGTCCAGCAAGCGTAATGTCCCTTACCTTATTTCTTTCTGTTTCTTAAATCTTCTGGTTGGCAAATTGCTCTTCCAAAGAGATGTCTTCACTCTGACACCCTGCACCACCCACTTCCCCTTCTCCAGTGCCCTAGGTAGATTTAAAAGGACATCTTAGGGGTTAGGAGCCCTGATTAGGGATGCCAGACCCAGACAGCTCTCCATCCTCCACTTTACCCTGAGGCAGGTACACGGACTCTGGTTTGAATTAGGGCTCCATCATTTGCCATCTGGGTTACTTGGAAAAGTGATTTAACCTCTCTGAGGCTAGTTTTTAATTTGTCAATATGTATTTCGTACTGTGTCACTGTGAAGATTAAATTAAAAAAATAATATCTGCTAGTTTTGAGCACTTGCTATGTGCTAGGCGTTGTTGTAGGTGCTTTATGAATATTAACCCATTTAATCTTCATAACAACCTTATGAGGTAGACATTTTCATTATCCCTACTTTGCTGATGAGATAACCCAGGCACAGAAAGGCTAAATAACTTCCCAGTGGCCACAGAGTTAACCAATGTCAGAGTGAGGCTTCAAATTCAAGCAGTCTGACCTGAGCCTATGATCTTAACACTGCACTGGAATGACTCCATGGAGGTATCAGGCATTAATAATAATATGGGCTATTATTACTCGGCATGTTTTTCCCAAGTTGCAATCTGGTGTCATAGTCTGGGCCCTGCTGCCATTTCTGTCGTTGGGATGTTGGGGCCCAATCACTACTCCCCACCACTACCTGATGGTAGTTACAGTAGTTACAACTTCCTCCAAGTACTGCACCTTGAATTACATTTCTGAGCATATTTTCTCAAGCCGCCTGGCAGATTTGGGCATTGGTCACTTGATGTCTCTAGTGCAGAGACAAGTAGGCAGAGAGCCAAGTTCTCACCCTGGTCATCTGCAGCTGTTATCAATAAAGCCGGTGGCAGAGGATGTGGAAGTCAGCGGGAGCACTTTCATCAAGGGCTGAACACAGGCTGTCAGCTGGAAACACAGCCGGTGCTCTAGGGTAATTACTAACTTCCTATTAGAAATAAACAAAAAGCCCATCCTACTGAATTTCCCACTCAGCTTCTCAGCTTGGCAGCCAGTCCCAAATGCCTATCACCTAAGATAGCAAAGATATTAGGCCAGGCCGCTGGACTAGAACAAAAAGGATGGGAAAGGCCGTCCCCTCCCTGACCTCTGCTCCGCTGAGTGACTGATCCTGTGGGAATCCAGAGGCACCAGTGTTTTGGGGACTGGAAATGGACAGGGGTCGGGGTGTGGGGTGAGGGGAGGGCTGATCAGGAAAACAAAAGAAGAAAAGAATGCTGAGTGAGCAGAGTGGACAAGCCCAAGGACCCCCTTCCTGTTTGTGGTCACCCTGCACCTTGCTGGAAGTCCCAGGCCCACTGACCAAGTCCATCTTTGGGTGAGGGCCAACCCTGACAGGCTGATGGGAGATAGGATTGGGGGAAGATTCTGGCTGAGGATTTAAAGGCTGCTCTCTGTGGGATTAAAATGGATGGCCCAGGTTGTGGCCAAGGCCGAAGGCTCTCTCCGCATAGCACACTCCTTGGGTTAGTGCTGTCTGTGGGAAAGAACATCTCTGTGGACATGCTGACTTTCCTAGGTCTGACATGCTACACCTGGCAGCTGTTGTCAGCACTTGGTGTCACAATGAGCAGCCTTCCAGGTGACAAGTTACCTTACTGATTTCACTCAACTTTTCTCCCCAAATGAAAATACCTTCCCGTTGCAATTTTGTGCCACTACATCACAAATTTAGGGTTTCCAAGGCTGGCATTTCAGAAGCTCTTTTCTTCTTCCATGTGCTATGCTCAATTTTTAGGTATATTCTATGTATGCCCTTAGGGCTGGGCTGAGTACATAATTTGCAGGGCCCAGTGCACAATGAAACTGCAGGGCCCTCGTTCAAAAGTTATTAAGAAATGAAAGATAGCAGGCTGCGTGCAGTGACTCATGCCTGTAATCCCAGCACTTTGGGAGGCCAAGTTGGGAGAATCACTTGTGGCCAGGAGTTCAAGACCAGCCTGGGCAACATAGTGAGACCCTATCTCTACAAAAAATAGAAAAATTAGCTGGGCACCATGGTGCAGGCCTGTAGTCCCAGCTATTTGGAAGGCTGAGGCGGGAGGTTCGCTTAAGCCCAGGAGCTTGAGGTTGCAGTGAGCTATGATGATACCACTGCACTCTAGTCTGGGCACCAGAGCAAGAACTGAAAAAAAAAAAGAATTGTAAGATAGCAACAGCAGAGCACTAAGCCAAGCATGGGACCCTTCTGAGCTCAGAGCCCTGCACAGATTGCACGCCCATGAAGTTGGCCTTGCCTTGTGTTCTAAGAGACTAAATTTCTATGGGCAAGGTTAACTGGGCCAAATCAGTATACATTTTTAGTCATTTTTTTATTTTTGAATATTATAATGCTGTATTTAAAAGATCAGAGCATAAACATGTTAATCAGTCACTAGTGGATTTATAAAAAGATAGAGGACCTTAAATTTGGGAGATATGAACATCTAGGTACCTCATTCATTAACACTTAACTGTTCCTAATTACTACTTAATGTTAATTTTCTCCCATCCTTGAGTAGCACTGTGTTTCCCGTCTCACAGGTGCTCTGTGACTCTGAAATGCCACCTCCTAACTGGAGCAGGGGCTACTTAAGGATGCATCCACTGTCTCACACGTAACCGTGTCACTTGGAGAGGACCATTTCCCAGGGGAAGAGAAGTTCATCTCCCAGTTGTACAGCTAGAAACCCAGGGACCAGAATCTAGGAGATTACCACATCCAGCACAGAAGAGGGAAAACGTTCAATATTTGTCAGGCAGGTCAAGGCTGGAATTCCAGGAGGTTAGAGGCAGTGCCAGGTCCAGACCCACCAGTTGCCTGGGTGGGGTCAGGGAAACATATCGCCTCCCCAGAGAAGTCAGACAAAGGCTCCACCCCCTGCTCCTCCTGTGGTTCCAGTTCTCTGGCCCTAGCTCCCAGCTTAACCTTTGTTGACCTGAAGGATCCTGCCTAAGGTTATCAGATTTAGCAAATAAAAATACAGGACACCCAGTTAAATTTGAATTTCAGGTAAACAAGCAATCACAGCACCCCTAGTTCTGATCTTGGCACCCCCCACCCCGCCCCACCTCGCCTGACCCAGGACTGGCTTCTCCGTAGCCGGTGCTCCCAAACCAATGCCTTCCCACCACATCTTCCAGCCGGCTTTCCCAGACTTGGCTGCTGACCCGCCCTGCCCTGCCCAGCCGTCTGGTAGGAACTTCACAGATGTGCTTTTGGAGGAGCTGTTAACCGCCGTGGAAGATGCTGGTGCCAGCCGGAGACTCATCTCTGACCTGCGGCCAGCTCTGCAGGGCCCCAGCGCATTCCTTCCCAGCTCAGCTCATCCTTGGCACTGAGACTGCGGCGGGGGAGGGCTGAGCCCAGGCTTAGCTCTATCACTGGCCACAGGGTGGGCTCAGGGTGGGTTGAGGTTGTGATTGTGGCTTGGGATGCTTGTTAGACAGGTTCTTCTCCTTGATTTAACTTCAGTTTTAATATCCTTTTTTGGAAATGAGCATGAAAAGTATCGAGTGTCAGAAATGTGCACATTTCTTTATGTTATGTCATTTAGTTCTCATAATAATACGATGGGGCAATATTGTTCCTGTTTTGCAGATGGGAAAACTAAGTTGCCACCATCTTACTATCGGTAGGTTTCAGAGCTTGAATTAAACTCTGGTATTCTAAATCCAAGCCCATGTTCTATTACTGTTCAAATTCGTCATTGGCCACCTGAGCAGAAACTTTTGAATAATTTATTGCTCATACCTTACTCTCCAATCTAATGCCTAAGTCCTTATAATTTTGCCGCTGAAACTTCTCTCAGTACCACTGTATTAGTTTCCTAGGGTTGTCACAACAAATTACCAAAACTGGGTGGCTTAAAGCAACAGGAATTTATTCTTATGGTTCAGGAGGCCAAAAGTCCAAAATCAAGATGTGAGTAGGGTTGGTTCCTTCTGGAGGCTCTGAGGGAAAAGCCGTGCCATGCCTCTCTCTCAGCTTCTGGTAGTTTCCTTGGCATCCCTTGGCTTGTAGCTGCGTCACTCCAATCTCTGCCTCCATCATCACACAGCTTCTCCCCAGTCTCTGTGTCTGTGTACATCGGAATCTTTCTCTCCTGCCTCTCATAGGACATCAGTTATTGGATTTAGGGCCCACCCCAATTCAGTATTTCCTCATCTTAACTAATTGCATCTGCAAAGACCCTATTTCCAAATAAGGTCACATTCTGAGGGGCTGGGAGACATGAATTCCTGGGGGGACATTGTTCAACACAACACAACTGCTATTACTCCACTGCGAACTCTCAGCGTTGCTGGATAGAACAGAAGGCACTTGATTGCTCTTAGCGTTGAGGCTGCCTCCTCTCCAGCTCATCCAATGCCCCAAAATGTGCTTTTTGAGCACAGCACTCCCCAACTGAAAAGCTACCTGGACTCTTCCCTGTCCAATCCCCGCCCAGTCTGCTTGGGTCATGGTGAAATGGTTAAGGAGCTGGGCTCTGGATCCTGGCTGGGCAGTTACTTAACCTTCCAAGTTTCATGTTCCTCAGCCGTAAAGTAGAATAGTGTTCTTATGTAAGACTGTTGTGAGGAAATTACTAACTGAAATGCTTGGAACAGAATCTGGCACATAGAAAGCACTCCGTAAAAGATCACCATCATTATTTTTTATTTTTATAGCTTCACTCATTTTGCCTACTCTTCCTGGGATTTTGTTCCCTCTTTTATCATCTGGAAAAATTCCTTTCATCCTTCAAAATCCAGTGAAAAAGTCATCATCTCTGTAAAATCTTCCTGGACTCCCTCAAGTCCTATATTAATGACTGTCTTTTTGTCCATTCCCCGGTAATTATTGCTTTGTGTTCTTCGTTCCCATTGTCATATTGTACAAGGTAATCACACATGTTCTACCCACATACACGAATGGCTTGAAGGCATCTACCTTTCTGTAAGGCTTAGTAGAATGTCTGGCATATTTTGTAATTAAACTCCTGATCACTCTTCATTCCATACAATTGGATGTCCAATTTATTATTTTAATGTTGAACTTTGCCAGTTTTTTCTCAATTTAATTCGATAATTACACTATTAAATTAGCTCTTCTTTCTTCCCACCTCTTCCTACCACTCTCCCTCTTTCTCTCTCCCAGAAGCTTTGAGTTTTGTCACTGTGGCCAGAGTACAGTGACTGCCTGACTGGATTGTTGTGCATTCAAATGCCTTATTTAGGAACTAGGGCTCATCACCCACTCATAGACACACAGCTCTTAATTCTGGTGGCAGGAATGTTCTTCCTCTGTTCTGCCTACAGAATCCATAGGAAGACTGCCAAATGTTGTGCTTTGAATAGTTGTGTCCAAGTCTCATGAGGAAGTTTGGTTCTTACCAGCAGATGCTGGGAGCTTGTTTGGTGGTTCAATCCGTGGAACCTAGCTACCTCGGCCCAAAGAATAACCTTCTCTCTCTAGGAACATTATCCCAGGGCCAGTTTATCCAATAAATGGTTAAATGAGCTTTTCATGGGCCTATACAAATTTTTGAGACTTGAAAAACTATATATATTTTTTGAAATAAGAAAAGGAAACTGCAAAATCAAAATTGATAAATCAGCTGTCTACAAAATATGACATGACTCCAGCTAGCCAACTGCATCTGAACTCAACAATTACGTGGTCACGTATATTTCATATGGATGAGAGAAATTATGTTAATTTTTTATATAGGATGTGGTCTTCAAAAGCAAAAGTGTCTGATGCTTATGAAGGTCTCAAAATGGTCCCACATTGTCTGCCATGCTGAAGCTTTGAGTGGAGTACACAGGAGGAGTGGGAGAAGAGGACCCTTATCTGGAAGTCATATCCAGAGAGTTACACAGGATGGCAGCAAAATTATCCTACGATGCAGCTTCTGGCATGGGATTCAGCATGTTGAAAGAGCATTTCTGTAGAGGATTGCTTCAGGCCGATTCTGACAAGCCAGAGGCCCAGATCCACCAAACCCGAAGGGCCTAAAATTTATATTATCTTCATTTCATCAACAAATATTTATGGAGCCCTGTTATGTGCCTACTATTGTGCTAGTGCTGAGGAACACGGCAGTGAACAAGATAGGCACCGCCCCTGCCCCCAGGGAGCTTACAGTGCAGTTACGAAAACACACCTTGAGCAGCTAATCACCAGTGGAAAAAGGGTCGCAAAAGGAGTGCAGGATGGTGCGGGTGTTTGGCAAAGAGGTAAATCTAGTCTGGGATCAGGGAGGACTTTTCAGAGGGACTGACACTGAATATGTAATGGAAGGGTGAGTGGAGTTGGCCACAGCAAGCCCGTGTGCTGCCTTAACTTGGCATCGGATAGCATCCCCTGTGTGCCCACTATCCCTCCTGATGGGCCCAGTGATAACTCTGAGTCCTGCCTTGGTTTCCTGGTTTGCCCTGAGTTCTGCTGGAACTGCAGCTGGCCTTGCCTGCTCTGCGGGGTCCCTGCACTGGACGGCCTGCCCTGGAGGGCCCATGTGAAGCTATGATGCTGCCACCACCTGTCCACAAGCACCACCACTGCCCCAGAACGCTACACCTCCACCTGTGCCATCCTCAGAGTCAGCCCAGGGCAGATCACAACCAGTGAGCTTTGGCCTCAGGGAATGCAGGAGCCACCCTATTGCAGTCCCATCATTTCCCTCTGGCTCATGCCTAGGTTCCACCACACCATGTGGCAGACGCTACAGGAATGCTGGAGTCATAGGGCAATGTGTCTCAACCTAGGAAAGCCAACAAATCCTAAAAATATATCCGTGAACCCCAGTGAGAAACACCACCCTGAAAAATAAATGCAGTCACTTTGACATTATAAACATGAACACAAATGTGTGCTTTGAAACTTGATGTCAGTACTCAGTTGTAGGGTGGTCAGCCACATGCTATAAAATGTTTATTCTTTTAGCTCAACATCAAAATGGATAAAACTTAATCATTCTTTCAGAGAGTCCTCATGAAACTCCAGTATAACCTCATGGTTATACTGGAATACTTTCTTGGACCTCTGAGGGGTGTGTTGATGCCACTTTAAATCTATAGCCTTTGAGTATAAAGATGACCTCACCTTTCTGAGTCTCAAGCTTTCCCATCTCAGAAATGGGTACACGTTGCCCACCTCTTCCATACTTGCCAAATGTAAATATC
>CAUYRT010104113.1:0-26098 GCA_963574885.1 Lepilemur ruficaudatus | reverse complement strand
TTACAGTCACAATTTGTAGTGAACTGATTTCCCAAAATATATTACCACTCAAGTTGACTTATCTTGTTACATTCAAAAATCTACTCTGTCAAAGTAGTCCATAGAGTACATACATAGTGCTCCAACTGTATCTACGTACATTCATTTTAATGGCCCTATCCATTACCCTATTGGTAGTCATTTAGGTTTTCAGTATTTTTCTATTATAAAACGGAAACCAAAAAAAGTTGATATGAGCATTCTTGACTATGCCTTTTTGTGCACAAGTGAGAATTTCTCTATAATATATACTTAGTGAAACTGCTGGCCCCTAGGGCATGGGCACCTTCTGCTTTACTAGGTATTGCACTTAAGAGTTTTTTGCCCCACAACATTCTTACCAATATTGGTATTATTCCACTTTTAAAATTTCCTGCCACTCTCATGTATTAAATGGTATCTCATGGTTTTAATTTATATGTCCTTGATTTTTACTGATGTATTTTCATATGATTATTAACTACTTGAATTTTTTCTTTTGTAACTGGTATCTTTCGCCTGTTTTTAAAATTTATTTCAAGTAACTCAGGTATTCTGGATCCTAAGCCTAGCAAAAATTTTCCTTCAATCTGATAATTTTCTTTTTATTTTGCTTATAGTTTCTTTTGCCATACCAAAGTTTTAAATTTCAGTGTAGTCAAATCAATCATTTTCCATAATGGTTTGTGCTTTTTTTATATCTTATTCAAGAAATCCTTTCCTCCCTAGACCTCTAAAAATATTCTTACATTTTCTTTCAAAAGTTATGAACTTTTGTTTTTTAATGTAGGTCTTTAATCCAGCTGCAATTTATTTTTATGATGGCTGTGAGCAGGAAATATTTTTCAAATGGATAGCAATTGTCTCTCAAATAGTAGAACTGCCTGGTGATACCCATTTTATTCCTAACTTCTAAGAGCAACTGGCCAAGTCTCTCATCAAAAAAAAATAAAAAGTGATATTTGGTAGGACAGAATATACTAGGTCAATTTTACTTAGTTAGACTTGAAGAAAAAGACCTGAATTCACCTTTATCCAAAAAGTACAATGAATCCAAACAGATACTGGCCCAACCACCAAGTAAAAAAATATTAGGCAAAAGCAAAATAGACATTTCTATTAGCTTTCTTTTACATTCTTGAAATATCAAGTTTTAAGGAAGTTTCATGGGGACACAAGACCAAACTTTCACCTCGCCCTCAAAATTCACAGTCTCACACCAGCTTTCTACTGCTTTCCAAAGCTTAGATTTAGAAAAGGGCCACTTAGGAAAATGCTTAATAGTTACAGTGTTAAGAGAAAAGAAATGCCTCACTTGACACTATTGCAATCACCACTGAACTTGATTCATGGTGATACTCTTGCATAAACTAACAAAAATTATTTCACTGATATAAACCCTTGTGTAACTACTTTAGAGCTTTTTTTACATAATGTTACATTTACCATAATAATTTACATAATACAACTAGTATCAAGCAGCTAAATTTGAATTCTTTGTTCTCTTGAAAAAGAAAAAGCCCCATTTTAAGTTAATGACATGTTTCTGAATATGACACTACAAGGCATTCTTAAGGAGGTACGTAACATGGACATTGATAATTTACTAAATAAACCCACTGTGATCAATTCTATTATAAAAATTCACAGGAACTGTTAATGAAAGCAAATGTTAATTTAATATTTTTATCCCTTTCTTCTCCAAGCCATCTATTAGAACCTAACTTATTGAGAATATCATTTTAACAGTATTTCTTTGGAAATGTTATACTGTAACTGCTATATAATTATCTCTCAGGTTGCAAATTTTTAGCATTCTACACACTTTATAGTATATTGTACATATACTTAAAAACATGAACTCAATGGTCAAGTAAACAAAAAAGGTACTCTTTGGTTCAAGAAATTCATTAAGCAGAATAAATTCAATTAGACACAGTATGAGGTTTTCCTCAAAGCCATACAATAATAATACAAGTATTGTATTGTTCCAATACTCTCATTGTTACACAGGTTGTCACATTTCACTTTTAATAGGAACTGACTCAAAGAGACGTTGGAACAAAAGTATCCTAACCAAGTAGCAGTCCCCAAAGTGTCATGCTAAAAAAACATTACTCTCCAATTCACACAATTCAAACAATCAAATCAGAGAACAACCACTTCTTTATTAACAGAACAATGCACACTAGTTTCCTGAGTCCAAGTGATGCTCCCTAAAAAAATATTTAAAGAAGGAAAATTAAAGATACAATTAGAATGGCATCAATACTAATAAAATATTTTAAACATAGATCAGTTAGATATTACTTAATGAATGACAGTTTTGTGAGTATAACGATAATTCTAACTTTAGCTGAAAGCAAATGAAATTCAAGGAATTCCTAATGTTGACAATCTTCTTCATTAAAAACATAAACCCACAACCAATTCAACCTACAAAGACCAAATCCCACTAGAAAAAAAGTGACATGGTTAGGCAGGAAATTAAATCTTATTCAAAGTAAAGGTGGAAATAACACAGTATCTTCATAATAAAGATATCACAAAGAGCTGTATTCTTCAAAATTATTTGTTCAAGATATAATTTTGCTTTCCTGCAGTGTCAGATGCTAATGCAAACGATTTTATACAATCTAAGCACTGTCTACTGATGCACCTTCTGTTTTTAAATCAGCAGGAACCATTGACCAGCATAAGCAGTATTCCTAACTAGACAATCAGCAAATGTGTAAAGTCTGACACCCCCCCTAAAATACACATTTGACTATATAACTGTCTCAAATTCACATGACTACAAACAACTGTAATGCACTGAACAAATCTAATTCAAAAAGGATCAGAAAGTCAGTCACTGCAAATGGCCATTATACTGAAGATCATAAATAACTTCTAATAAATCCCACCTCCCTCCCAAAAGGGGAAAATAGGTCTAGTGTATTAAAATCATGTTTCCTAAGATAATTCCTAAAGGTACACATTATTATGATCTATCTAATTTTTCAAACTGACTTTATTATATAACATCCTACAAAGTGAAGAGGCTAAGGCACATCTATAATTTAGTCTTTCAAGATAATCTAGCAATCTATACAAAAAACAACCAACCTACTGTAATAACTCAAAATGAATAGGAAACTTACAGCAATATGTTCAAAGAGGATAAGCAGAAAAAGAATAACAATTATCAAGGACTTATTTGGTACTGGATCCCAAAATGACTTTACATTTTTCTTGTTCATCTTCACAACAACCCTATGAGGTAGGCACTATCATTCTTAATTTACAGATGAAGAAACCAAATCTTAGGGGTTACCCGATTTCCCAAGGTTATGCAACTATTAAGTGACACAGCCAGAATTTAATCTTAGGTTTGTATGACCCCAAAGTCCAAACTTTTATTTGTACCAAGCTCTCCCCCATAAAAAACTGGGTGAAATAAGCTTTACGGTCTACACTGAAGAGTTAAATGTTGTGGGTGAAGTTTATAATTCCAGTTTCAAATAGTGTTTTACAAAATTATATAATATGATCCTTTCTTAAATTGGGAATGTTTGACATATCAGAAATCTGTGAGTTCACTAACAAATATCAGAAAATAATTTGGAGGAATATAAATAATCACTTGGCTGCTAACACTACCCTTAAGACCACTGAGTGAATCATTTCAATAGTGTCTTGAATAGGGCAAACACCATGTTACCTTGAGTTCACAAAGCATTGTACAGTTTTCAAAGTGTTTTTATATGCTTTAGAATTCATAAAAGCCTCCCAAAAATCCAGTGAAGAGGTTAAAGGAATATAGTAGATACATAAAAGAAGAAAATAAAGAGTCATTCTAAACGCAGACAGCAGTGCCTGTGAGTCCCAGGGCTAACTCTATCCCTACACATTCTCAAGGGCAAAAATATGGCCACTGGACGGAAAGATCTGTAGGCAGCTGACTGGTCTTTCACCTGTGATCCTTCCTCAAGGCTGGAGGGAGCATGTCGCTTTTGGAGGGAACCAATTCCATGGGCCCCAGAAAGAAAATAATTCTCTGTTCCAGTAATACCCAACCTCTCTACAGAAACAACTCCAGGTCATTATTCTCATTTCAAAGATGATAAAATTGAGGCTTAAAACCTAGATGATCTCCAAAGTCACAAAATATGTAGCAGGAAAAAGATTCATACCAAATCTTTGTCCCTCAAGATCACAGATGGTTACCTTCCCTAGAACTGCTTTGATCTCTGTGAAAGATAACTCATCTTCATATCAAATTACAATAGGAAACGTAAAGGTACAGAAGGATTTCACTGTAGGAGATCATAAACAGCATGTCAGTCCAAGCGTTGGGAGCTCTGAAGAATAGATCCTTTTATTTGAAGAGTTATACTTAAAAATGTTAATCTTCCATGTGCAAGGTATAATATAAACTGACCAAATTTTAACATATTAGAATTTTTACATCCAGATGAATATTACCCTCACAATATAATAAACGTAATAAACCAATGCACTTGTTTCAATGTTAAATTATTTTGGGAATCCCCTTTGAAGACTTCCCTCAGAGACTTCAGAATGTTCACTTAAATCTCTCATGTTTTCCTAGCTGGAATATAATGGATACAGTCTTCTGGAATATGAGTAGGCATTATATACTAAAGGTTTTAGAAATGTGCGAACCATTGACCAGGTAATTCAAATTCTAGAATATACTATAAGGAAATGCTAATAAGTGTGCATAATACTGGTCATTATAGTATTGTTTGTACACATTAAGTATCCCTTATCTGAAATGATTGGGATCAGAAGTGATTCTGATTTCAGATTTTAGAATATTTGCATATATAGAGAGACATCTTGGTGATAGGACCCAAGTCTAAACACAAAATTCATCTATGTTTCATAAATACTTTATACGCATAGCCTGAAAATAATTTTATACAATGGTTTTAATAATGTTGTGCATGAAACAAAGTTTCTGTTAAGTTCTTAGGCATGGAATTTTCCACTTGTGGCATAGTATCTGTACCAAAGTTTCAGATTTTGGAGCATTTCAGATTTCAGACTTTTGGACAAGGGATGCTCAACTTGTAACAGCAAAACTAGACAATCTAAGTGTCTTATAAAGGGTTGACTAAATAAATTATGATGCATTTATGTGATAAACTATAATACATCTGTTAAAAATCATATCATAGAACAGAAGTTCTCAAACTGCAGTCCCTAGGCCAGCAGAATCAGCATCACCTAAAAACGTGTTAGAAATAAAAATTCTTAGGCCCACACCAGACTTTCTTAATCTAATTCTGGGTAGGGGGTCCAGCAAACTGTGCTTTAACAAGCTCTCCAAGAGACTGTCATACACACTAAAGTTTTAGAATGCTGCAGAACAATATTTAACAACAATCTACTAAGACCATTTCTCCATTCTAAATTTTTAGGATCATTATTATACAATACTCCACCTCCTTTTCTTAAAATCACATATCATACAAACATATGCACACACACATGTACACATACACACAGAGGTATCCTTCACTATCCAAATTCTCCCCATCCTAATAGAGTCAAATAAATGTTTGGATGAACCCCTCACAAATCCAAACTCTCGCTATTTATAATCCAAAAGTCAGGAACTGAATACTATTGATCCAGATAATGCAGTAGCCCCTGCCTCTTAAACTCAAGAAACAAAGAGATTCAGAGAACAAGAGATGCCTGACTTGAATTTGGGGTGTGTGCACGGGTATTAACATAGCCAACAGTATTACCAATGATTATACCCTAGGAATTAGGATTAGAAGACATGTTAATTTTTTTCTTTTTTACTTTTCTGAGTTTTACAAATAATCTGTAAATACATAATTCTAAAATGAAACTTAGAGGATTTTAAGAAATAAATTCATGTCAATTATGCAAAAATAATGTATTATTTAGAGACACCTACAGATCTGGTGAAATGATCATGGGAAGCAAGCAAATGATCAAAACAATTAGGGGGGCAGTGCTTATCTTGGGGTGGAAGTTAGGGACCAAAGGAGGGCAGGGAAGCCGCACACTGAAGGCTTCAAGGCTTTAGTAATGGTGTGTTTAAGCCAGCATGATACACTGTCTTCAAAGATGTCACCAACAATTAGTTCCATCCCTATGGCACATGCCAATTCTCCCATCAAGCCATGGAGTCTATTTCCAATCTCCTTCAGTAGGGCTGACTTACTGACTTGCTTTGAATATAGCAGAATGTGCAGAAATTGCATTGAGTCACTTTTGAGCCTAGGACATCAGCGACTTGGCAGCTTCTGCTTTCAGCCTTTTAGGATCTGGTTGTCACGTTCCTCAGGCTGGACTTCCGAATGAAGAGAGGCCACATGGACAGTGAAAGGCCCAGAACAGAATCCTGCTGTTCCAGCCACCAGGTGACGTCTGAGACATGCAAACTTAAGCCATCTTGGATATGTGAGATCCCAGCTGAATGAATGACCCCAGCCGATGCCTCATGGAGCAGAAGAACTGCCCAGGGGAGCCCAGCCAATCCACTGAAGTACGATAAATAATAAATCACTGTTGTGTTAAATAACTGAGTTTTAGGGTGGTTTGTTTTTTCTTTTAAGGTACTAATAGATAATGAAAAATAAAAGATTTTTATTGTTATTTGCTATATCTTACATGTGATAAATAATCTTTTGTAGGATTAAAGTTTTATTGTATAAGTCACTCATATCCATAGTGAATAATAGCATTTTATATTCAAAATATTCAAAACTGATTTTCTTATAGAATTTCGAAAAATAGTTGGAGCATTACTGCTTATCCATGATAGTTTCCTTGTCATAAGTAAGACTGGTCTGCAACTTTTTTTGTCTTACCTTTTTGTCTTAACATTTTCATATTTGGGTTATGACTTAGTAAAATGAAGCAGCACATCATTGAAAAAAATATTTTAGAACAGTTTGAATCGCACAGGCATTATCTGCAAAGATGTGAATACTGACAAGCTAAACCATCTGTAACTGGCAACTTTTTAGGAATAGTGTTTTGACAACTTTATCAGATTCTTCCATGAATATTGTTCCAGGTAAAATTCTTTTTCCCTCTTTTTGAGTCAACTTGGGTTATGTATTTTCTCTAAAAATATTCACTTCACCTCAAATTCATCAGAAAAAAATATATGTAGTATTCTCTTACATATAAACAGACAATAGACTGAAATATACATAATAAAATAACAGGGAGTATCTCTGAGTGTTGGGAAAATTTTATAAACATTTTATATTTTTTATTTTCCAAATTTTCCAAAATAAATGTCATACTTTTAAAGTGCAAAAAAAAAGTATATAAAGGATAAATAAGAAATCATTGTTTAGCTCCTGCTCTAAGAATACAATAGTACCTAGCTCACCAGTCCATAATGGCTGACATAAGCCAGGAATAAGAAAATGCAAAAACTGAATTCCTTGACTTGATCACAATGTTTCCTTTTCATGGATTAGAGGTATCAATTTGTATTATTTGAGCATTTGCCATTAATGCCTACAAAACAGATTAACTATAAGGAAGGAGACAACCTAAGCTTTCATGAGATTTCATAAGAGTCCCAGAATAATTGTGTTCCATCAGGTCTAAGAGTTTCAAACAGATCACTTAATGGGACTGCTTTCTAATGCCTTTTATAATTCATTGTTGTCTCTAGCTTTGCGGGGCACAGGATCCAGTTCCTCAGTCCAACAATATGCAGAGGACAAGCACACAAATACCATCCCAGTGGACACAATAATGCAGCAGCAACCACAGGCTCCAGCCCTCCCCTTGCTTTTATTATCATAATTTATGCATCCTTGGAGACTGGCGTATAAAACAATGATTAATGCTGAGAAAGTCAACAGCATCAAAGGTTTTGAACTGACCATTGGCCTTAAAGAAGAAAACCATAGTTCAGTTACATAAATGTTTATCAAACCGATATAAAAAAATTCACTGTAAAATGAAATCACTTACCAAGCTACCACAATCATAACTATTATTGTCCTAATCTTTGAATGCTTTGGTTTCCTTTTGTCTGGGTCTGGCTTTTTATGTCCCCACATACAATCTGAGTTTTTAAATATCTGTACAGTACTGGATTTTTATCAAAGTATTAATACCGATATAGTCAAGCCAATATAGTCACTAGAGCAATACAATTTAATAAGAGCAATAATTTGAGCTATTAGAGAATTTCATTATGACAGACACAATATAATGTTAACACTATCATTATACATTTTACATAAGACAGATGTCCCCATGCTAAATATTAACAATACTGGAGACATCTTTTCAACATAATGGGAAAAGGCCATGTTATACAACATACACAAGTAAAAACTACTTTAAAAAATATACAGATTAGAAATAGATACAGCATCTATAGAAGGAAGATTTAAAAATTAGTAATTCCAGAAGCTTTCATAGATGGCATTTATGACTAAGGAGGATTCTAAAGCCTTGAACATTATAACAAGTCAGCAAGAGTGGAATTTACAATTCTTTAAAAACAGGATATATCCTCTTTCAGCTGCCCTAACTTAAACTCAGTGTTGCCTAGAGGCTACACTACACTGTGCTATAGTTACAACAATGGCTTTGTCAAACTTTTTTTTTCTTTTACCCATTACCCATATTAAGAAATATGTTACATTTCCACCTGCTACATACACACACACACACACCCAAAGGTTTCAGCAAGCAATGTTATTCCTCACTATACATTATTTTCTGTGATAATTGCTATTCTATTCCATTTAATTTATAAAATTTCACTTCAAGACCCAGTAAATTGATTTCATTATCCACTAGTAGGTCACAACCTATAGTTTGGAAACTACTCATGGTTTTTAATGCTTAGGACTTAGGTCGGGGGGCAAGGGGACTAATACTACAAACCCACTATATACCACATAACATGCAATAAGATACCCTTTGTATCCTGTGAGACAAGTTGTTTAATTCTCACACCAACCCTATGATGCAAGTAATGTTCATTCATTTATTTGTCCCTTCAATAAATATTTGAGTACTTTCTATGTGTCAGGTGCCATGCTAAACTCTGGGATAACTGTGCCATGAACAAAACATACAGTCCATGCCCTCAAAAAACTAGAGTCCATGGAAGGAAAACATTAAACGGAAGGTACATGCAAAAAAGAAAAAGCATATCATGTTTTATAAGAGAGATCCAGCTTTGTCTGTCAGAGAACGTTGAAAAAGGCTTCCCAAAGGAATTACCACATGAACACAGACTTCAAGGAGGCAAAGGAATTGGATAGGCAAATGTAGGCAAAAAAGTGGTTTGGGCAAAAGGAACAGCACTGACTAAAGGCAGACTTGAGGCAGGAAGGAGTTTAGGTCAAAAGAAAAAATAGAAGGTGGCCAATATATTGATCACTGAGCACAAGGGAGCCGGTGGTAAGAAATGAGGCCAGAGAAGGCAGCTTGTGTCAAGCCACGTGGGGTCTTACGGAGTACATTAAGGGCTCTGGACTTTATTCAAGTATAAAAGGAAGCCCACTGAGAAGTTTTAAACATGAAGGAGTGGGAGGTAGGGAAGAGGATCCGACACGTTGTCTAAAGACTACTCTAGCTGTTCTGCAGGGAATGGACTAGAATCAGACAAGACTGAATATAAGATTAATTAGGCGCCACAATAGTCTGAATGAGACATGGTGCAGACCTCAATGTAGGCGACGGCAACACAGCTGAAGAGAAGTGAGCAGACTTGAGATAAGATGGTAGCTCTGGACATGAAAGATGAGTGTGTGTGTGTGAAAAAGAAGAGACACGGAGAGAGAATAATGACCAGTTTTCTGGTGCAAGACTCTAAGATAGGAACCCTTCAGAATGAGTGAAATGGGAGGGAAGATTCCAAATTCAGTTTGAGATGTGTTACAAGGAGAAATTCAAGAACAGCCATAGAGTAGACAATGTGATATCACATAACTAATAAATGTCAGAGACAGAACTGAATCCTGCCAGCTCTATTTGACACAATAATCAAAGTTCTTTCACAACACTGAAATGAAGAATTATGATGATGACAATGAGGGGACAGCATCAACTAACATTACTAAATGCCTACAACATACTAAGTACTCACAACAACCCTACTGAAGAGACCAAGGCTCAGAGAGGTGAAGTAACTTGTAGACGTTGACAAAGGAGCAGCATCAAGATTTAAACTCAGATCTAGACAGACTCCAAAACTTATGTTCTTAACCTCTAAACCACAGTGCCACTGAAGTCCAGAACGGAGATAACAACACCTTTAACTCCCAATCACTTGGCAACAATACATTGGAAGCTCTTTGAAGGCAGAGCAGTGAGTGCTCTATTCATCTTTGTAAGTTCTGCTAACAGCCTACAGCCTCCATAGTTGTTTGCTGAATGCAATGTGAAGAAATTATGTGTCCCATTTGCCATTAAAATCAATGTTTAGATTTGGAAAGTCACCAATGGATTACATATTAACTTTTTATTTTCATTATATATCTAATTTAAATTCAAAACACACTGATAGCTTCAAACGGAGAAGGCCACGAAAGCTAAGAATACTCTTCCAGATGGGTTCTTATAGATTTCATCTGATTTTCCTTCTGACACCAGCACACCTCCCAATCTATATCGAACATACTACTATAAATTGTTGTTTTGTTTGAAAAGGCAACAGTTTTAGTTATGTACTCCAGTATAAGATTAAGTGATTAGAAGATGAAACAAAACCCATCATCTTACCAAAAGTTTACCCTTTTAGAGAAAAAGGTTAACTTCACTATGTGCTATCAAACAATAGAATGAAATTTCAGTTCAAGAATATAGGTATTACTAACCCATCTTTTACAAATTTTACGTAAAGCTGTAATAGAATAAAGTTAGTTCAAAGTTCATCTCAAGGTATGTACTGTAAGAAGGCCTTCTAAGAAAGAAACCTTTTTTGTTCCATGTACCCAATAAATATTGAACATTTCTTAAATGTGCAAAAAGCAAGTTACCATATTTCACAGACCCTAGGATGTCACTGAAAGTAAAACTCACCATTAGTCATGTACCACCAAAAAAAAAAAAAGGTCTAGGCACAGAGGCTCAGCACTCTGAGCACCTGTAATCTCAGCACTCTGGGAGGCCAAGGTAGAAGGATTACTTGAAGCATAGAGTTCAAGACCAGCCTAGGCAACATAGTAAGGCCTCATTTCTATAAAAAAAATTTAAAAAATAAAAAATTAATCAGGTATGGGGGCACACACCTATAGTCCCAGCTACTCGGGAGGTTGAGGCGGGAGTATCCCTTGAGCCCAAGAGTTCAAGATTACAAGAGGGTATGATTGTGCCACTGCACTCCAGCCTGGACAACAAAGTGAGACCCTGTCTCTTATTTTTAAAAGGGAGGGTACATTACATTATTGTCCAATGGTTAATTATATAAAATTAACTTACACTTATTGATACAGTTCTTTAAAACATATTTTTAATATATAACACTACTATACATACATACAAAATAAAATATAAGCATGATAAATTAGTGAAAGTATTCCTAAAACTTCTTTACATTCAGAGGCCAATTTTTCTGAATCACTTTTCAACTCAGAGTCCTCAGTCCAGATTTTTCCACACAGTATCATTCTCTGTGCCACCAGGAACACTGATGATACAGCTTTTCCTTAAAAAAAAAAAAAGACAAAAGACAAAAAACTTCACTTATTGCCTCTAAATTTCTCCCCAAGCTGTTGACACCCATTCTATAATGGATGCTGATCTCACCAGGGAGTGTCAACAGAAAATTTTTAGATGAAAATCAGGACTCGCATTCCTTTCTCAAATGATCCTAAAATGTCAATGGTTCCAAGTGTCCGATCATACCACCAGGACTAACAGCCAAGTTCTCCCATGCCTAGGAAATGACATCACAACAGCTGCCTGGCTTGCAGTGAGTATAAGACCCCCATCTACTGTAAGATGCATCACAATTTCAGACTATAACTATAGGAGAAAATGTGTGTCTTAAAACCAATAAAAAGTGGTAAATTGTATCTAATTCTATAAGATTGTATACTTATCATACGTAAAGTTGCACGTAGAAAGGAAGGCATGGTTGATTGTCAAAAATAATCAAGCAAATAAGGACAAAAGAAAGGTGACTAAAGAGTCTTACACACAATAGAAACAGACCCAGGAAGATTCAAATAATAGTAGCAACAAACAAAGACAATCAGCCACACCTTCCTTTCTAGATGTGATTAATACAAACCCAATTTCTCGCTCCTTCCTCCTAGAGTGAACTATACATCCTTGCCTGTTAGCTTGGGACTTGCAGTGGCCTTCACTGTGAAAGTAGTGGCCAAAGAAATGTGAATGCCAGTGAATTATGCCCATCCGCAGCCAAAGCTTTACAAGTCATCACATGATTCCATCATTTTTCTTTTTCCTCTACCGTGAGAAAGGCGTGTCCTGTCCCAGATGAGGGCTGAGCCTTCAGCCTGGATACCCGAGTTAGGGTCAAAGCTAACCCCAGAGCACAGCTATAACCAAAATGTACTGTGAGAAAGTAATTAACTTTAGTTTTTTCTCAGCCACTGAGATCTCTGGGTTCCCTTCTGTTAATTTCTCGAGGCAGCACAACCTAGGGAAAGTTAACTAATACAGAAGATCCTTGATATGAACTATGGACTCTAAAAAATTATTTCCAAATATCTGGGCCAGAAAGATTACAAGCCACCACGTTCTCCCCCATTCCCCCCAGCCGCTGCCGCAGCACACGCTTCCTTTCCTCCACCTCACTGCCAAACTACCTGTGTCAAACCTCACACCACATTCCGCACCACTTGATTTTCTGGGCTAAGGTTCTCAATATTAGCACCCCCTTTTCACTTTCATCTTGCCCTTCAGACTTGGTTCAAGACACCACCTTCCCTTGGCTCCTCATCTAATTATACCTGTTCTCTATTCTGTCCTATCACGTCCCCAGAACCCTGCAGCTTCCACACAAGCATCTCACCGTTTATCAGGTGTGAGGCTCAAACATCAACTAGATTCTCTTAGTTGGAGGCCTATCAAAAAATACTTTTAAAACTCCTCTTTCAAACTGCTCATGGTCCAAAGCAGTATACAAAGAGATTTAAAAAAAAAAAAGTATAAAGTATGACTCTAGCTATAAATAATAATTTAAACCTAACTTAAAACTCAAAAATAATTTCTATAATTCCAACAAACCCATGATTAATCATACAATATGGATTAAAAACTACATATATATGTAGAAACTTTTTGAAAAGCTTGTAATATACAGAAAATTCTTAAAAAGATTTTTCCATTGAAAAAGAACCCAATACAACTAAATACGTGGGAGGATTCACATCCAATTATTCACACATACAAAATTAATAAGGGTTTCTGCAGTCTACATTATACATATAAAACCACATAATACTCATCCTATTTGGCCTCTTTTCTCTATTACTTCTATTTCCAATGTACTTGCCATATAATGTCATGGTACTTGTTATCCCAAAGTCCAAAGTCTGAAAGAGAGGGTGACCTAGAACAGGATTTTCTAGTGCCTCAGAGAAAAAGACTTTGTTGTGACCTTGGATAATTTTGTTAACCTATTTAGGCATCAGTTTCCTCCCAAGGAAAATGGGGATAATATTATCTTTTCCACACAATGAATGTTATATTTATGAGACATTATGACAAACTTAGACCACAGCCTGGATATAGGACTCTTTTATAAAAAGGCTAGCTCAATTTTTATTCCCAGTAAAGGTGAACTAGAATTTATATCATTGTTCACATTCAAAAAACAAAAAATAGAACAGATGAATAAAATATTTTAAAAAAGACTATTCAGGCCAGCTGCAGTGGCTCATGCCTATAATTCTAGCACTTTGGGAGGCTAAGGCAGGAGGATCACTTGAGACCAGGAATTTCAGACAAGCCTGGGCAGCATAGTGAGACACTAGCTACCCATTAGTGAGACATAGCTACCCAGGAGGCTAAGTCAAAATAATCACTTGAGCCTAGGAGTTTGAGGTTACAGTGAGCTATCATGATATCACTGCACTCTAGCACAGGTGTGACAGAGAGAGACCCTGCCCCCACCCCCAAAAAAAGGACTATTCAAAGGCATCAAAAATTATTAAAAAATATAAAATTATACAGAACCAAGATCCAAAAAGAGAGGGAATCTTCAAAAATGTTTTTATTCTAGCATTTGAGGCTATGTTTCTCTCAAGGATATGGGCTGATTACAGAAGAGGCAACTAGGAGGCTAAATTCTGATCAGAGATTGCAAATCACCAACAAGGTGAAAAGAAATTTTTTATAGGGCACACAAAAGAGGAGAGGTCCCAGTAAATGCTTCAGGCTTTAGGTTGGGTTGCCAGATAATTACACTCCATGAGAAGGGTGAAAAGGAAATACATTCTTCTATTCACAGAGACTGAGCCCATCTTCAAATCATCTAAATCCTTGACTGGGAAGGAAGAAAGGATGGGGTAATGGGATGGGAGATTGCTAGTGTGACTAGCTTAAAAGCCAAAGGTAAATGTAAATCTTTTTACATTTATCCTCCTGGAGGAGGATAATGTTATGCTAGATCTTAAAATATATCTATAGTTCTCAGTATATAATAATTGGCACTCAAAAAATAACCAAGCAAACAAGGACAAAAGGAAAGTGACTGAAGAGTCTCACAGGCAACAGAAACATACCCAGAAGGGATTCAAATACTAGTTATTTCAGTGCATCAGACAAAGACACTGAAATAACTTTGCTCAATATGAGAAGGAAAAGAAAGAGAGACAAAGGAGGGAGAGAAAGAAGGAAGGGAGGGGACAGAATGATGAAAGGATCAAGAATTTTGAAGAAAATTAAAAATGACAAATTAGATTTTAGAACTAGAAAAATAACTAATTAATAGCTCAATGGACAGGTGCAACAGAAAATTAGATTAGCTGAAGAAAAAAAAATAGTAAACTGATAAGGTAGATCAGAAGAAAATATCTAGATTAAGCCCAAAGAGACAACATTAGCAAATGGAAAAGAGAGAATAAGAGATATGTGAACTACTGTGAATATATGTAATTGAAGTCCCAGGGGAAAAAAATCAGACCCCAGATTCAAGAAACACTAAAAATCTCACACATGACAAATACAAAGGAATCAGTACCTAGACGGACCACAGTACAACTGCTTAAAATAAAAGATGAAAAGAAAATCCCTAAAATTAGCCAGGAAAGAAAAAGGAAAATCAACATTTAAGGAACAATAAGACTTACAACTGACTTTCCCAGAAACAATGGAAGCCTGAAGACAATGAGATGGTATTATAGAGATTCTGAAAGAATATAAATGCCAAACTAGATCTCTATATCCAATGAACATGTCAAAGATGAAAGTGATATTCTGAGAAGAAAGTTGCAAGACAGCCACAAAATTTTAACTCTGAATCCCCAAAAATAAGGCCTCTCCCAGGATAAGGCTCTATAGTAAAGGGGATCTCCTGGAGTAGAAGCAAAATTGGAACAGGATAGAGGCAACAGAGAGGAAGTAAAGAGAAAATTCAGATGAAAGTGAGAGAACAGAGTCAGGAAAGATTAGGTAGTAAACCATGATATACTTTTAAGCAACACATGAAAACAACAGAAGAGAAAGCTCAGTGGCATATAAAAGCTATCTAACCACTCTTCCTTCTGAAACTGCAATTTAGTTTTCACTGAAATTAGTGAAAACTAATTTCACATATAAATTAGCAAGAAAAGAATGTTAAGGTAAAATCCCATGGGAAGTTAACAAAAAGAAAAAGCAGAATAAGATTTAAACTAACGTTCCTATAGATAATGAAAGCATGCCAGAAAAACATGACCACAAAATAATAAAAACTGTAACATGCTTTTCAAAATAGTTAAAATACATTAAGAAAATTATACCAGACACGATATAATACACAAATTAGAATTTTTAAAATGTACAAATAAGGTGATGAACTATGGAAAAAAAAATCAGAATTGAAAGAAAAAAATCATTTCAGATATAAAAACTAATTAGAGGAAACACAAGAACAAAAAAACACAACAGATAATGCCTGAAGAGAAACAGAAGGGTAAAAGGGATAAATTCTAAAAATCATAAGAAAATAGATAAAAAGGATTCGAAATAAAGTGACAAATATTGAAGACAGGCAAAGAAAACTGAACAGATGGATAACACAGGACAAAAGAAGAAAACAATAGCAAGGAAACAAATACAAAAAAATTCAAGAAAACATCTTAAAATTTAAAGAAAAACTTGAAATTACATATTGAAAAAGCACACCAAGTACCAAACAATACTGACCAGGATATTCAACACCGAGACAGTCTAGGAAAATTACTTGGCTTTGGAACAAGATGGAACAACAACAGACAAGACTTACTCCCCTACCTGAACGATCTCCCACCCCCCAAAAATAAATAACCAGGCAAAATACATGAAACAATGGTTTTCAAGACACTAGACATCACGAAATGAAGGACAATGATCCCTGAGAGATGAGAAACAAATAAGGTAAGCCTATAATTGCACCAGATTACTGCCTAAAGAAAGTTTCCAGGCCAAGGCATAGGACGAATGAAGCCAGGAGGAGCCCACCAGACCCCTTAAGTTGAAAAGACACAGTTTAGGGGGTCAAGGGAAATCAAGGTAGCCAGAGTTAGTAGGACAGAGTACCAAAGAGGAAAGACCTGTATAGAGAACACTGGAAATACAGGGATCCTGTGCATAGAAATGAGAAAATACAATGAATGAAAAAATAAAAAGATTAACAATAAATCTCATGTTGATGCAATCAAAATCATGATTAGGGAGAAAACTATAGCCTTTATTTAGAAAAAGACTTATTAAAAAACATGAAAGGTTGAAAATCAATGATGTAAGCCAGGGGTAAGTCATGCAAATGTCAACCTCAGGATCAAATCCAGCCGACCTCTTGTTGCTGTAAATAACTGAACACAACCCCCCCCCAACATTGTTTACATGTCCATGGCTGCTTTCCTGCTACAACAGCAGAGATAAATAGTTGCAACAGAGCTCATAATGAACCCAAAAGCCAGAAATATTTAATATCTGTCCCTTTGAAGAAAAAGTTTGCCAATCTTCGATTAAGCAGTCATCTCAAAGAGTCAGAAGAACAGTGAAGTAAACCAAAAGAAACCAAAAATAAAAGCATAAATAAAATAGAAAAGCAAATAAACAAAATTAATGATCAACAAAACAAAGTTGATTCTATGAGAAAACCAATAAATCTATAAATCCCTGGTGAAATTGATAAAGAAAAAAAAGAAAATGCACAAAAAACCAAGATATAAAATCAGTACAGATCCCAAAGACTTGCATTATCCAATACTATAGCCACTAGGCACACGTGGCTACTGAGCATTTATGGGACAAGTCACAAGCTACATGTGGCTAGCATGTAGGTGAAAACACATTTCAGATTTGAAGACTTAGTATGAAAAAAAGGAATATCAACAGTAATCTTTATAGTGATTACATATTGAAATATTTTAGAAATATTGGGTTAACAAAAATACATTACTAAAATTAATTACTCTTTGTTTAATATATTAGAAAATTTTAAATGACATATTTGAGTCCATTATGTTTCTATTTGTCAGTACTGCTATGGACATTAAAAAGATATGAAGGTATTATTAACAATTTAACACCAATAAATTTGACCATTCAGATGTAATTGACAAATTCTTTGAAAACCACAAATAAACAAAACTGATACAAGAAGACACAGAAAACCTGAACAGTATGATAACTGTAAAAGAAAGTGAATGCATAATTAAAATATGTCTAACAAAGAAAACTACAAAGTCTGATGTCTTCATTAGTGAGATCCCAATCTTACACAAAGTATTCCAGAGAATAGAAAAAAGGAAACACTTCCAGGCTCATTTTTTAACAGCAGTAAAGTCCCGATATTAAAATCTGACAAGGACAATGCAAGAAAGGAAAGTTACAGGCCAAACTCCCTCCTATACATTGATACAAAAATTATGAACAAAAGCTTAACAAAAGAAATCCAGCAATATATTAAAAGGATAATACATTACAACCAAGTTGCATATATTCCAATAATGTAAAGGTGGTATAATGGTTTAATGGCATTCACCACACTAACTGAAGAAAAAAGAAAAAAATCAAGCCAGGCATGGTGGCTCACTCCTATAATCCCAGAACTTTGGGAGGCTCAGGCAGGAGGATTACTTGAGCCCAGGAATTTAAGACCAGCCTGGGCAACATAGCTGAAGACTCTGTCTCTACAAAAAATTGTTTAAAAAATTAGCTGGGCATGGTAGTATGTGCATGTAGTCCTAGCTACTCAGGAGGCTGAGCCAGGAGGATCTCTTAAGCCCAAAGAGTTCGAGGTTGCAGTGAGCTACAATCACGCCACTGCATTCTAGCCCAGGTGACAGACCCTGCCTCAAAAAAAAAAAAAAAAAAAAAAAAGAGAGAGAGAGAGAGAGAAAGTATATGATTATTTTAATTAAAAAATGATAAAATTCAGCATATTTTCATGATAAAATACTTAAATTAGGAACACAAAGGAAAATTCTTAATCTGAGAAAGTATATCTATTTTAAAAACCTTTGCCTCACTGAATGTTCATCAATGAAATGGATTGACTGTGTAATATTCACACAATGGAATACTACTTATTAATAAAAAAATAAACTGCTAATAGATGCAGCAATATGGGCGATTCTCAAAAAAAAACTTTATGTTGACTGAAAGAAGCCAGGACCAAGAGGATGTACGTTAGAATTCTATCTATATGAAATACAAGAGAAGCAAAACTAATCTATGGTAAAATAAATCAAAATAGTAGATGCCTCTGATGGGGGATTTGGGAATAACTGGAAAAGGATATAGGAAACTGATATACATCTTCATTGGGGTGTTAACTACACATGTGTATACATGTTTCAGAATGCAAACCATATGCTTAAGATTTTTTCATCTTACTATATGTGAGTTATGACCAATCAAAAATTCAATTAAAAAAAACTTTTAGAGCTGAGCACAGTGGTGCATGCCTGTAGTCCAGCTACTTGAAAGACTGAGGTGGGAGGATTGCTTGAGGACAGGAGTTTGGCACCAGCTTGGGCAACAGAGCAAGACCTTGTCTCCAAAACCAAACAAAAAAAAAAACCTATAAGCAACATCATAGTGAAAGGTGAAATGTTGAAAGTTTTCCCTTCAAAATGGAGGAATGGGCAGGAATTCCTGCCATAATCAATCCCATTAGACATTATACTGTTGGTCCTAGTCCATGTAATAAAAACAAGAAAGGAAGGCATAAAACTACTATTTGCAGACAATACAAATTGTGTACATAAAAAGTACAAAACAATCTACAGATAAATAATTAGAATCAGTAAGTGAGCTCGGCAAATTTGCTGGATACAAGGTCAAATTCCACAACTGTATTTCAATATATCCACAAATATTTAGAATATGAAATTAAAAGAAAAGATACTGTTTACAGTAGCAGAGAACACCAAATACTCAGAAACAGAAAGACAAAAGACCTATATAGAGGGATATGTCATGTTCATTATATATTCTTCCTATGAAGATTAAATATGGAAATAATCAAATTTCCTCATATGTATGTCAATTCAATGAAATCCCAATCAAAATCCTACCAGGATGACTTAAGGAAATTAACAAGCCAATTCAAAAATTATATTGAAAACCACAAAGACCAACAAAAAACAAGAAAAACTTCTAACAACAAAGTAGAAGCACTTAGTCTATTAGATATTAGAACTTATTTTAAAGCTTCAGTAATTCATTCAGTTGGCATTGAAACAGGGATAAGTGAACATACCAGGAAGAGACCTATGCATATATTAACATTTCATTAATGAAAATGGCAATGTAGAAAGTAGAGAAAGGATGATCTTTCCAATAAATGTTATGTTTACTGAAGATCCATATGGCAAAATAATAATAATGTCTTGTACCTTACACTATACCCAAAATAATCAATTTCAGGTACATTGTAGAGCTGTACATGAAAAACAAAATTAAATGTCAAAACTTTATAAATGATAATATAAATAAATAAATGATATTATAAATAAATGATAATATAAATAAATAAACTTTATAAATGATAATATAGGAGAAAATATTTAAAATCCTTGGGCTAATGAAAGGTTTTTAAAATAAGACAAAAAAACTACTAACCATAAAGAAAAGGCTTTTAATACTAAGTGTCGGTGAGGATATGGAGCAAGAGGAACTCTCACACATAGCAGATGGGAATGCAAATTAGTTTAACCACATTAGAAAACTGCTTGGCATTTTTTGCTAAATATACACATATGCTATGACCTAGCAATTTCACTCCTAAGTACATACCCAACAGAAATGGGAGTATAAAAACACCAAATATAGTCACAGTAATGTCATAGCTGCATTATTAGAAATAGGCAAAAACGAGAGGGAAACATAAATGTCTATAGACAGCAGAATGGATCAATTGTGACATATTCATATAGTGGAATACTGTATTAGCAATGAAAATGAGAAAGCCACAGGTACACACACATCAAGGATAATCTCACTAATACAATTGTTCAGTAAAAGAAACCAAGTGAAAAAGTACATATACTCATGACTCCATCTATATAACTCCATTTGTATTTTTCCATTCATATATGTTCAAAAACAAGCAAAAATGATCAGTACTATAGGAAGTCAAGATAATAATTCTCTTTAGGGAGAATTGAGGGGGTGGCAATTGGAAGAACACATAAGGATGGCTTGCAAGATGCTTAGTAATGTTTTATTTCTTGATCTGGGTGGAGTTCCATAGATGTTTTAACTCTCTGATAATTCATCAAGCTGTTAACTTATATTTCTGCATTTTCCTGTTTGTTCCTAATTTTTTTTTAATGTTATAAAAAAAGGTTTTCTGAATATAAAAAACAAAAGGATTAGCTGAAAAAAAATTACAATGTTACACGTTTTGGCAGCCAATTTTTTTCTCCATAAATTCCTTGGGGGAAAAAATGTGAAATTTTCTACAATCATCAAATGAGGCCCAGGCTAATTCCTAATCACCAGGACACATACTTTGAGCTTTAAAGGTATAATATTAATATATGGATTTCAGAAATAAGTAAGCATGAAGTCATCATCACATTCACTAGCAGTGAATATTCCTGAATTTGCCTCTATGTTTGATTTAATTACTTGAGAGAAAAATTAGCTCACATTTTTCTGTACTTAAGCTTTCAAGTAAGCAAATGAGAGAAATTCACCTCTCAGACTTTAGAAAGATAATTTGTATTGATAACTCTCATCAATAGGTCTTAAAACCATGCTCAAGCAGAATACAGTTGTTTTTTATTACTGTTGAAAGAATGAGTGCTTGATTTTTATATCCTGACGCAAATTGACACATTTGAAATTCCTTTGCCAAAAGAGAAATAGATTAAAAAAAAAAAAATCCACCTCCTCCAAAATTTAGCAAGCACTAAAAGAAGTTAATTTATTCAACATATAAGGATCACAACAGAGCAATAAAAGCAGTCATCATTTACCAAGTTTTACTGTGTTCTGGGAACTTGCTAAGTATTTTAAGAAATTCACTTTATCCTTGCAAGAACACTACGAGGAAGAAAGAATTATTTTCCCCATTTAACAGATGAGGAAACTGAGGCGTAGAGAAGTCAAATCATTTTCACAATTAACAGTAAGTGACAGAAGGGACATTCAATCAATTCCTTGGTTGGATGTGAAAGATCTGATTTTTATTTTCTATTCTGTGTCATTTTTTTAATCTCAAAATTTTGAGCCTAAGGACTATGAAGTGCAGGGAACATGCACATACATGTACATATACATGCACGCACAGGGTTTTAAAGACCCAAAACTACTCACATCCCCAAGCCTCCCGTTTAGCACTGCACGGAACAGAGCTTAGATTTGCTCTAAGAAACAAAACGAACTTCTCAATGATAGACAAGCAAGCCAAAGCACTGCATATAGTAAGTCTACAAAGCATTAACTGGATTAATTAGCAAGGGATTTGAGAAGCAGCTTGGAGCTAGGAAACCAAAACACTAAATTGTTTAAATACTTTGGCAAAAGATCAAGGTTTCTAGGCAGCACTGGGTCTCCTTCCATCCTTTGCGTTCCATGTTTTAACACATTTAACCTGTCTGAGGTACTTTTTCATGAGATATGAATGACATTGTCAAAATACCAAAAAGAAAAGAGAATTAAAAAAAAAATACTGCAAGCTGTTACCAATTCTGCCAACATGTGAGAGTCCAGGCAACATTAATTACAAATCAATCGCTTAGGACATAAACAGCTCTTATCACTGGTAAACTCTCCCTCTAAAATAACTTGCTTTAGAGAAAAAAACAAAGCAAATGTCTCTTCTATTATACTTGGTGAACTAATCAGGGCAAAGGAACAAAATAAAACAGGAGAAAATGCACCAAAGAGCAAATGTGAAAAAGGAATCCTAGCTAGATGAACGCCTGGAATGCTACAGGAACAGCACTATCATTTAGAAATAACGAAGAGGAAGTGGTCAGGGTAGGGACACTTGCTGAATGGCTTTCTGGTTTCCAGGAAGTAAGAATTTTTACAATGCAACTGATTTTTCACAAACACATATGGCAGCAAAATGATAAAAGAAAGCTTTCAACTATACAATCACGGGGGGAAAAATCTGTGTCCCTCTAATATTGAAAGTAGTTTTATGATGGTTAAGCACATTATCACAACCCCCATTCTCCACACCATAATAAACTTGACAATCTAAAGGATTCTTCTAAAAGTCTAATCTAGACCCTGCTCACAAACTACTATTTTGCCTCACTCTATATCTTGGATGTCTCTGAATTGTCCTCTTAATTTCCATAAAAGATTAGAGAAGACCTAAGTACCTTTTTACAGCAAAAACTCAAAATGCACTCCTCCACAACACACTTTTTTCCATTCATTCCAATGGAAAAAAGAATAAGGGTATCGCTTTCTGTCAAAATACATTTCGACTCCCCTTGGATCCACTGACGTTTCTGTGAATGTAAGGTATAAAACTGGGGAGAACTTCAGCTATGAAGCCCGGCAAAAGCAGTATGGTTGGAGGCAAGTTTTCTCAGCCTCCATCAATAAAATGATGAATATGCTGCTGTCTATCTTGCAGAATTATAAGGACTAAAGATCCTAGGAGCTGGCTAGGTGCAATGGCTCACCCCTGTATCCCTAGCACTCTGGGAGATCAAGGCGGGAGGATCACTTAGAGATCAGGAGTTCGAGACCAGCCTGAGCAAGAGTGAGATCCCATCTCTACTAAAAATCGAAAAAATTAGCTGGGCATGGTGGCGCAAGCCTGTAGTCCCAGCTACTGGGGAGGCTGAGGCAGTAAGATTGCTGGAGCCCAGGAGTGTGAGGTTGCAGTGAGCTATAATGGCACCACTGCACCCTAGCCTGGCAACAGAGCAAGACTCTGTCTCAAAAAAAAAACAAAAACAAAAACTATAAATAAAGAAGCCAGGTGCAGTGACACATCCCTGCAGTCTCAGCCACTGGGGAAGCTGAGGCAGAAGGATAGATGCAGCCCGGGAGTTCAAGGCTGCATTAAGATGATCACGCCTCTGACTTGCACTCCAACATGGGCAACATAGTGAGACCCTCCCCAACTACCCCCAATCTTTACAAAAAAAAAAAAAAGGATACTATGTGTAAAGTAAAAACAAAAAAAAAAGGAAAAAGGATACATGTGTCTGACATGCAGTAGGTATTTAGTCTCTATTATTTTTCATTGGTTTGGCTCTGGGCACATGGTATGTTAAGTTTCAAGCATAATACAAATTCTTTCCTGAACCAGAAGTTGATTGACAATCACATAAACAAGACACTGGCAGATTACAGTAGGGTTGGTATATATTGATCCTGAACAAAATTTACCTCAGTACGTCCAAGGCACTGTGTCCAAAGAGTTCACAACACTCTCACATCTACTGTGTACTTTCACAAAGTAACTATGAGGAAAGGCTGAGGGGCAGTGAGACCCCTGGGCTCCCCTATGAATGAACAAGACTGAAGGAAATCAAGGCATTAACAGTGCAGCCAAGCTCACAGAAATTTCCTAACTATGGGTGTTTTAGTCACCAAACTTGTCTGACTTTAAGAGAAAAAAGTAACACAAGTTCGTTCTTTCAAGCGAAATTACAGAAAGGAAAAATATGGTCAAAAGAAAACAGCTAATACAGTTTTTTTAAAAAATTAAAAGGAGAGGATATATAAATAAAATACCAAAAGTGGCCCAAAAAGGTGGTTTAGGTAAAACATATTATAGTTTGGGTCTAAGTTTTTAATATTTCATATTATAGGATTATTTAAGTGACTTAAATCACATGCTACTCATTTCGAATTTGGGGAAATACTAAATTACTATTGCATACAAAAAATTTCTATGTAGGTATATACTTTTGAAAATAATTTTTAATGCTATCTTACAAATAAGATAGGAGTTGTTTATTCACATTACAAAATTCACCATACTGTTTCAAAAGAAGTTCACTTTCTGTTTCATTTAACAGAGGCTAATTTGCAAAAACAATAATATAAAATGTTCTGGAATATTTATTACATAAAACAGGCTACAACAGTTCTGCTATTTTCTATAATTGTCTTACTAAACATTTATTGAATACATATTATGAGTAAGGCATTATGAATGTCTCATATCATTACATTTCTTACGCCATTAAATTCTCAAAATAATAAAATAGGCACGTAATGGTAATTCCGTATTATTGATGAGAAAACTGAGATCCAAAGATTAAGTGCCTTGCCCAAGTCGGTTTACTAGCCATCAAAGAGCCGGGATTTAAACTCCAAACCGCAGATAAAGCCTGTGCTGCTTCTGCTACACATACATGAACAAGAGGCTTTCCAACGTTCCTGCGTTCTCCGTAAATAAAATAATCAAAGGGGTATACCATTCCACTATATCCACAGACACCAGTGTCTTATCACTCAACAAAGATACTGCACAATTAGCTCCCCACCTTGCCGTCTCCCAAAAGGACCAAGCATCTTTCAACAAACCAGGTCAAGTTAAGGGAGAAAACACAACTTCAAAATAGTCTTGTTGCATCAGCACGACCCAGAAACAACCAGATACTCCTATCTAGAGGTCAAAACGTAGATACAAACATTGAACACAGATAGCTTTTTCTGAAACCTGAAAAACTAAACTATTTTAAGATTACTGTTCAAAACTGTATAAAGAAAGGCTGCAAGCACAATTTGGGAACCCTGACCCTATCAATGCCAATCTAATCCCAAAGCTCAAGGTCAGAACCTCTCTTCCTAAAGACCTTCCAAGAGAAGGCAAAAATTAATAAAGCTGAAAACTCGTCCAAATGTAAAGACCAAGAAAAACAGTGTTAATCTGCTTTCACTTCAGCCAATGCAATCTAGTGATATAAAACACACAAATCAATGTTAGTTTATTCGGACATGGTTCCTCTTTACCAATCACCTGAGTTAATTTGCATTACAGGAACAATGCTGTGGCAAAAAACTATACTACTTCTTTTATTCCTCATGTGAAACCGCTAAGATGAGCCCCATTAATAATCCATTTCACAAACTAAGAATGAGGAAAAAATAACTTGCATGGCTTATAACACATTTATAACACGGCTTATAAATGGCTGTACCTGAACCAGAATTTTTGCTATTTTTTTTTTTGAGACAGAGTCTCGCTCTGTTGCCCGGGCTAGAGTGAGTGCCGTGGCGTCAGCCTAGCTCACTGCAACCTCAAACTCCTGGGCTCAGGTGATCCTCCTGCCTCAGCCTCCCGAGTAGCTGGGACTACAGGTATGCACCACCATGCCTGGCTAATTTTTTCTATATATTTTTAGTTGGCCAATTGATTTCTTTCTATTATTAGTAGAGACGGGGTCTCACTCTTGCTCAGGCTGGTTTCAAACTCCTGACCTTGAGTGATCTGCCCGCCTCGGCCTCC
>CAUYRT010104111.1:0-57345 GCA_963574885.1 Lepilemur ruficaudatus | reverse complement strand
CTGCCTCAGCCTCCCAAGTGGCTGGGACTACAGGCATGCGCCACCATGCCCAGCTAATTTTTTTTTCTATATATTTTTAGTTGTCCAATTAATTTCTTTCTATTTACAGTAGAGACGGGGTCTCACTCTTGCTCAGGCTGGTTTCGAACTCCTGACCTTGAGCCATCCGCCCGCCTCGGCATCCCAGAGTGCTAGGATTACAGGCGTGAGCCACCGTGCCTGGCCTGATCTTTTACTATTTTATAGTTTTGCTATGTTCCTCTTTTTTTATCATGCTTTTCTGACCACGATTCAACATATCTGCTAGTCTCAAATCTCTGTGAGCATCCAAACAAAATCTCCATACCTGAGTGACTTTAATCTATGTGTCTTCTAGTTTTAAAAATTCTCTGAGGATAGGATTTTTCCCTTTGCCTATTGGCTGGTTACAGGAAAGATATTTATCTCTACTCTCCTATCTTTAGACACAGAATGAGGAAGCCCGTATAGCCATATGCACTAGGCCTGTACTTTCAGTAAGCATGATGAGTGGGTTAGATATGAATGCCAGAGAAGGGGGCAGTGAGTTGAGAGAGTACTCCAAATTATGTCCAAAAGAAGAAATTTTGTATAAAAAAGAATCAAAGTGAAAATGTGATTTTTCTGGGACCTTCCTAAGGCAAGCCAATCTGCTCACAGCCCAAGAATGTATTTCCTTCTATCTATACTCCCATATATTGTCATCCTCCTGGCTTTTGGGTAGTAAAGTTCTGGGATTCATTCCCATTCTTTGAAAATAAAGAGCTTAGACAATGTTATTTCCATCATTCCTTCGAGCTCTAAAACTCTGTGGAATTCCAATTACACACTGTCAACAGTTGCTATGAACCTGTGTGATGTGATGATGATGTCCTTAACATCATACCTTTGTTTTAATTATCAAATTATCGTTTTTATAAATGACCCTGGAATTTGCTGCTTTTGGTAACAATCATTAATTTGCCATCTTCTGATAATAGCACAGGAATTTCCATGAACTATCTCCCCTCCTCCCTCATTCAATGTGTGGGCAACCCCAGGCCTAAGCTAATCAGTGCATTATCTCCTGTCGAAAGTGATTATTTTAGGGAAGGGCATGTCACATATTATGAGCCAATGAAATCCTGGCTCCAGATATTTGTGGAATTGTTAGAAAGAAAGAAGATTATTTTCCACTAATTTTTGAAGACTGAAGATAGGAGCCTGAATCTTTAGGGGATTATTATAGGAAGCGAGCTTAGAAGTAAACTTCAACAAACCTGAAAAAGAATGATGGAGTGAGGGCAAGAATAAGACAGAGAAACCACTACGGTTTCTGGACTTTTGGAAGAGAGTACTTCCGGACTTTTCATCTATGGCAGTTAGAGATTCCTTTTTTGTTTAAGCCAATTAGAGATGAGTGTTCTTTTACTTGTAATTATAGAAGAAACCTACCTAAGCATACCATATAAGGTACTTTAAAACTGAGCTCTAACTTCCCAGATCTTCTAGAGAAGTTTCCTAAAGTTTTACCAAAATCTATATCTATTGACTACATGTATGTTGGGATGGTATGATCACACAGAGAAAGAGTATTCAAATGACTTAAAAACACAGCAATTTGAGACAAAGAAAAATCCAAAATCTTAAAATGTTTTCTATAATAATATTGTTGACTGTAATCTTGATGATGGATTTTTGAAGTTGTTTTGTTGCTTTATAGGACAGAGCAAATGAGGAACTATATTCTTTCATTTCTATTGTTACTGACAACCAGGTTTCTCATCTTGGAAAAGGGAAATACTGCTGTAAGATACTAGGGATTAAATCAAATGTTTGTAGACCTAAATTCAACTGGAAATTGAAAGATAGGCTTATGCATTTTGTCTTTAAAAAGCACATGATGCACTTTTTCTTTTTTAAAAAAGAAATCCTTGATCTGTCCACTGAAAAGGCCGAGAAGCAATGTCAGACCCAGTAGCAATGAGGACCTAGTACTGACGTTACAGTCTTAAATTACTATGTCTGGATAATAATAACCAGAGTTCCATAGAGAAATGTCGGGTTTCATGTCTAGGACTGGAAATGTATCTGATGAGCTGGAATGTTTTAACACAACAAAAAATCAAAGAACTGCTAAGACTATGCCAAAACAAACAATGGACATTTGGAACAACAATACAAAAAAAAATCAGTTGATTGCATCACATCTAATATGACTATGCTAGTGACCAATCTATTATTTTGAAGACTACCAAATACAGGGAAACAGTAATGTGTTTATTCTGCCTATCTTATATAAAGTGTATCACTTGTACTAGAATAGATGTGAGGAAATCTTTTTTCATTTAAGAATTCCAGTTCCTCAATGATAGAATTAGGATACAATCATTTTGCAACCACTAATGAAGGATGCGACTGGACATTGATCATCAATGACTGCTAACATCACCAAAGGCAAGATGTTATATTGCTCCTGGTGGAAAGAACACAGGATCACCTGTGAAGAACTATTGCCAAAGAATTGAACCTGAATCTGATAAATCCTCCAGATCAGCACTCTGTAACAGAACTTTCTCCTATTATGGAAATGTTTTAATTACTTTTAATTTAAATAACCACATGTATGTAGTGGTTGCCTTAGTAGAGGGTACATTAAATCTAAATACTGATTTGCAGGAAATCAGGGTAGAGAAGCATATGAATAGTTACCATAAGGAATTTGATCAGCAAAATATAAATTGCAGTAATCTCTTCAGATATAAAAGTCAAGTAAGGGGAGAGGGGAGAATTTGAGGGGCAAATTCTATATTAATATAACAGAACATAAGGGATATATCAATGAAGCAAAATACAGGGATTTGTTTTGGATATAAAGTAAATAAAATGTATATAATAAACAATATTTATGAAAAATGGAGATATTAATGCTGAATAAATATTTACAATATTAAAGAATATGCTTTTGAGATACAAGAATGGTGCTATATTTTCTTAACAATACTTATGCTTTAAAGAAACACACTCACTTATGGATAAAATCATGTGCTCTCTGGTATTTATTTTAAAATATTGGAAAAATAGGGGAAGTGAAAAAAAACCAAGTTAGAAACTATTTTAAAAAACTTAGAAAATAAGTTCTAAGAAAAAAGTTCATTCTTTTTTGAATCTGTGTGACAATATAGCTATTTAAATATAAAAGTTGACTTTATTGTTGGCACAGCTGGATTGGAGAACACAGATTGGGACGGCAAGGGCAATTGACTTCAAATACAGTCCTTCCCCTATCTCTTGATCTTATAATCCACATTTCTTGAGATAGAATCTTCAAACTAAATATTTAACCTGTTGCAGGAGAAATTGCTGCCTCACCTGCAGAGACCCAAAGGCAAGGAGAGGGAGATGATTCCCCAGATTTCAAGCTAGAAGACTGACCCATGGCCCAAACCAACATTTTCTTATCACACAGAAAATGGAAGAGAAGACTGAAACTGTCACATGAATATGCTAGGTTGGGAGAAATAGCTTGGCAAGGGATACATGGTACAAAATGGTCCCTTCCCCAAAGCCACTACTTAGATTCCACTTCTTCTTTCTGGGGAAAGAGTGAGAAAAGGAGAATGAACATTAGAACAGAAGCTGATATCCCAATATTTCTAAGAGTGCAAAATTTTTTACTTTATGGAAAGAGGAAAGACAACTGGGAGATAAATAAAATAATTCACCCAAAAGAGCTATGTAAAGATACCAAGAAATAGGGAAGGGGTCATTTTTACTAGTGGAATAAGGCTATAGAACATGGTGTGATTTGATAACTTAGTGGAAATTACAGAAATGGAGGAGGATTATTAAAAATTATTTATAAAACTTATTACAAATGGTTAATATTTACACAGAAGGGCTAAACACACACACACACACAGAAAGAGAGAGTGAAGGACGAGAGAGCTTGGCATCTGCTATTCTAAATGCCTCTAAATTCCTGTGATGGCATGAATACTTGGCCTTTGTAATCTGGGAAATGAGTCTTACTCTCCCAAAGACATAGTGGTGGAAACAGCTTCCAAAAGCTAAACATCTGGGATATATTTCTCCTTTTATATTAAAAAAATCCAATGTTTTCGACACCCTTAACTCCATGCTTCTCATGCTCTCATTTGTCAACAGGCAGTGTTTTCAAGATAGCATCCAATTCCAGACCTTTATTGCTACCTGAAGTACATTTAATAAATGACTTTTCCACTCCCTCTTTGCTTGCTAGCAATTGAAAAAGCAATTGATTCACTTGCTTAAACTGCACAATTTATAAGTGGCCAAGAATCATTGTGAGTGATGTTCTCCCAGTTCTGCAGAAATTATAAATTTGTCCAAAAGAAAGTTTTGGAGTCACCAGAGTCACATCCATATATCATCTTACCATTAGAGCCCCAGGTTCTGATTGCCATTTCTTAACTGCATTCTGGTGGTCAGATGGCAAACCCATCAAAGTTTATTCAGCAGTTGACAAGAAAAATAGTGGCACAAGTTGTGATTAATAGTCAAACTGAGACCTACCTCTGCTGATGTCTACCGTATTCCTATGAAATGATTCCCCTTACTTAGGAGTTCTACTAATGGCCCTCTTATTTAAGTGCTGTTGGGATGGTTTCTTTTGATTTTGGCAAACTTTAAAAGAGAAAATAAGTCCACATAAATGAGATAAACGTTTGGCCCCATACTAAGGTTTGAGGTATTCTACTAGGAGACTAGAAACTGAGACATGCCGTCCTAGTCCATTTTGTACTGTAATAACAGAATACCTGAAACTGGGTAATTTATAACAAAGCACAAATTTATTTCTTACAGTTCTGGAGGCTAGGAAGTACAAGATCTAGGTACAGTCATCTGGTGTGGGCCTTCTTCTTGCATCCTATGACGGAGTGCAAACACACTTCTCCAAGTCCTTTATATAGTGGCATTGATCCATTCATAAAGACAGATCCTTCATGACCTAAACACCTTCCAAAGGTGCCACCTCCCAAAAGGTGCCACCTCCCAACACTGTTGCATTGGAGATTAGTTTGTAACACATGGATTTTGGAGGGGACACATTCAAACCATAGCGTATGCGTTTCAAGGGAAATAGCAATGAGTATTGGAAAGTAAATATGAACTCCAAGTAATGGTGAGTGGTGAGTGATCTGATTTGAGGTCATAAGGTGAAATGTGAGGTTCAGAAGAATGAGACTGAGAATATGGATTGGATTGATTCAAATTAAAAGGACCATAATCACTAATATGAGAATTTGGGATATTTCTACCCACAATGAGAACAATTGAGAGGGTTCGAGAAGTAAAGCTAATTTAACTTGGCTTTAATAACAAATTTTGGCAGCAGAGAAAGGAATTGGAGGGATAAAGAGTGAAAGTATAGATTCCAGTTAGGAGGTTATCACAATAGATTGCTCTAGCAAAATATATAACTCTTCATATAAAAAGTAAAACAAAAAGACTGTGTATCACCTTCTAGTAGGTCAAGTCAAGAGAGGTTTGATCTTAAATGACTCACAAAAATACACTTGATATTTAGAGCTTTCTGTATTTTAGAATAGCAGATAAGAGATTGTGGACCTGAGTCAGCTCATAAGGCCAAGTAACTTGCCAGTCACAGCTATTTGCTGCTGTAAGTTTTTCTTTAGTTTGCAGGGTGGTGGAAAATGAACTTTAGTTAAATGTCCCAAGTCTTTTCTTTTTTCACAGACTGTTACAAGAGTGCAATTATTCCTCAAGCCTTTGAAAACTTTGTAGTATCTCATGAACGAAAATACCAGAATTTATTTTACCAGCACTCCCTCCTTTAGCTCTGATGTATTGTGCGTTTCCACTTAAGTTAATTTTGTTCTGTTGAAAAAGTAAAATCTACCTTGAAAATTTCATTTGAATCTTCTCATGTAATTTCTGGATTTGTATATTGGAGCCAGAGGATAATTTTGTGTTATATCTATATTGTATATTGTAGAGATGCATTGAATTTTAGAGGATTTAATAAAAATGGGCCAAGGCACACTGTCTAAAAAGAATGGACACAAAAGCTAGGGTGAAGGCCTAATGTTTCATATATAGAGAAAGACTGAATTCTAAGTTGTCTGTCTTTGCTGGGGCCTGACTTTCTTTTTGTTAGCTCAATCTAAACACCACATTTTTGTGAATATGCATCACATTCATTTTGGATTATTTAATTTAGCTTCCTTTCCAGATGAACTAGCTTTATTAAATGCTTGCTATGGATGGGCAAACAGAGTTTATGCAGGCTATAAATATCTATGATTAGTTTGGTATAGTATAGTGCAATCTAAGGTGTAGCAATTATGCATAATATTTTTTCTCAAGCTTGATAAACCATTTGGGAACAAAAAGAAAGAAAGAAAAAATAGAAAGTAATTTATTCAAACTCCATGAATGATGACATTTGCAAACCTTATATTTTTCTAAGCTCCTGGTCAACACCACAAGTACATACAGGATTGAAACCCTAAGCTAGAGAGAAGAAAGCTTGACTCTCACATGCCTTAAAAATGTACATTATGTAAAAGTTATATTACCTGTGATACCACTTTTGGCCTCTCCAACATAGTTGCTAATTTTGGTGTAATACACGTATTTCTATTATACTGAGGCCACTTCCCAAAGCTGATTACTCTCAAACATATTTATGTACTACTCCTATTATTCTAATACATAATATTATACACGCACATACAGTGTTTTTATGTATATGCATTTCTGAGAGTTTACATAATCTCTGGTCAAATTTTTTTTACTCACCATTATAATAATACATTGGACATACATATGTGATGTGCCTTCTTTGTGAAAAATAGTCTAGGAATTGTAAATAGAATTAGTAACTTACTCCTGTTTTCCAAGCCCTCAAAATTTACTGAAGATAATAGCAAATACATAATATGTACAAATAGACATAATACAGGTCAGACTGTATTAAATGCTAATATGGAGACCTACCTGAAATACAAAATAGCATAGATGAGGGCAATGCATAATACAAATACATGCCATGGGCAGAACTGGGAATCAATTTGGGAGGAAGTAGAATATGAGCAGGCTCTCAAAGGATAAATAGAACTTTGTGGGAAAGAAAAGACACGAAAATGTAGAGTTCTCTTACGCATTGTATGGTATATCCATGTAAAAAAATTTTTGCACCCTCTCAATATTTTGAAAAAAAATCTAGGATTGTTTCAGGTGGATGAATCACACAAGTAAAGACATAGTAACAAAGTATCTTATGATGTGACTGAACCACAGGGGATACAATGGGGTTAATGTTTGAATTAGAGACAGACTACAAAAGATTTGGGGCTAGATTTTCTGTCTGTTTGGATTTCCCATTGTATCACTAACAATATTTTCCAATAAGACGTAGCCAACATCCAACCATTTTCAGTTCTCCATGCCTTAAAAATCAATCATCATTTTGACTTCACTTTACCATATTTAATATTCACTAATTCATTTGTTCATTCATTTGTTTAATTCATACATGCAATGACATTTTAATACATATTATGTACTAGACAATAAGGAACAAAAAATGAATAAAATGGAGAAAACTTTCTTGATAAATTCACAGAAAATAAGTTATAATGCAGTGTATTAGAAATTATAATAAAGAGTCTTACAGGATGCTGTAGCAGGGCAGTTCTGCTCAATTTAACCACAATTTACTGAGCAACTACAATGTGGCAAGCAGCCTGATTGATATTCATTGAGAATTTAAAGATGAATGAACTCGGTCATTTCTCTCCACTTGCTCAAAGTCTGAGCAGATAATTAGAGTACAATGGCTAAGAACATAGACTATGTGCCTATACTAGGGGCGGACTGCTTCTATTGGAAGGGAAAATGGATTAAGGGATGTTTCCTTTCCTACATGAAGTTTTACTTAACCCGCTTTTCTCTTCTAATAGAATCAGTTGCTGAAAGGGGCCTTCTCAGTATCTTAGGAGCAACCAGGAACAGCAAGATCTAGCTAGGCAAACAGAAAGCAGACAGTGGGCCAGTTTAGATTCAGACTAGAAAGAATCAAAGGAGACATAAGATGTGAAAGCTAGACTTCAGACGAGGGGACTCTTCATAATTTCCTCAAAGAAGGTTTCTTTGCACTTTTCAAAGCCCATGGGTCTACCTTGATGGGTGTGACTCTGTCCGTCTTCATAGACCAACAGAAGAATCAAGGGGGGTGCTATGTGAAAAGTCATTGATTTGGGCAGTTAGAAAGTCATAAATAATTTCAGAATAAGAAAATTTAGTATAGTGGTTTGTAGGGGAGGTGGGTAGGGCAGAGAAAAGGCAGAGTAATAAAGAAGGAAGTGGGAATATTGTATAGTGACTATTTTGTCTAGAAAGGAAAAAAGAAAAAAAAATGACCTGACTGCAGAAGGAAAAAGACTTTCTTATTACTTGTTACTAATAACATCCTCACTAGCCGACTGATTCCTCAGATATTCCCCAAGCACACAATTCTTTCTTTTATCCAGATTACATACATTTTGCTCTCCACCTCTCCAAATACGATGTAGCTGTCAAGCCCATCTTTCTCTAAGTCACGCCGGATTATTTTAGTTTATACAAATTTAATTCTTTGGCCTATTTCCTTGCTACTCTGGCACTTAATTCTAATTTGTCTTTATTATCCTGTCATTGCCTCAGTTCTACTCCACCACACCTATACAAACCTTTGTCACCACATTGTTAATAGCTATGCCTATATGTGTCTTCTTACACATACCTTACCCACCATATCCAGCTTTTTGTAATACATAATGAATAGTCTTAATTGTTTGTGTGTCTGAGCTGAAAGCTATTCTACTAAGTGAAGTATCCCAAGAACGGATAAACAAGCACCACGTGTACTCACCAGCAAATTGGTTTCACTGATCAACACCTAAGTGGACATATAGGAACAACATTTATCGGGAGTGGGGCAGACGGGAGGGGGGTTCGGTATAGACATACATAATGAGTGCAATGCGCACCATCTAGGGGATGGTCATGCTTGAAGCTCTGACTCAAAGGGGGAGGGGAAAAGGGCAATATACGTAACCTTAGCATTTGTACCCCCAATAATATGCTGAAATAAAAAAATAAATAAAATAAATTAATTAAAAAAATTGTTTGTGTGTCTGTTTCAAGTATTTACCATCCATGTAATGAACATGCTAGCAGAAATCTATATCTTCTCTTTAAAAGTTTAAAAATATTAATTATTTCCCATCTCAGTCTTTATCTTTTCTTACTTGAAGGGTCTTAGGCATTTTCTTCAGTTTCCATATGCAAGTGTCTTCCCTTTTACCATTTACTTTGATAGTTGATAGTTTCAGCTTTCACTGTGGCTACTGACCAAGAAGACACATAGATTTCTGTGTTTGGAAAAGAATTAAGATTGCCTTAACTTCTCATTTTCTATTAGAGGGAATGACTCTTGGAATCCATCATCTAAAATTCTAAAAGCATCTGAAGAATTAAAGACAACGCAGCAGACACCTGTCAACTGGAGACTTTCCCTGTAGCCATGGAAGAAGGAGGGGTAGGTTACATCCATTCATGTTTACTACAAATAATGTGCACTATATGACAAAAAGGATTTTGTTGGCATTGCCTAGCGCTGCATCCCCAGAGCCTAAAAATTAATTACAAATTTGTTTCTCACAATTTGGAGTGTTATTAGAGACTAACCTGTCATCCTTCTCAAGATAATACATTTATATTTCTGAATTGAGAAAACAGAAAGTGATATTTCTAAGATTCAGGAAATTTACTAGTTTTTTATTGACTCTTATATGGTTTACTGTAGGACAGCTATGAAAAATCATGCTGGACAACCAACTGGCATCGTGTTTAGCAAAAAATCTTTAAGAAGTGATACATGCAGTAAAAAAATCAGTGCAGTTGTCATAAACCACAAAATGTGAACATCATTTTTAGTAATTTAATAAGTTAGCTGTCTGTTTCCGTGTTTGTTACAAGTTGATTAATCCAGTTCTTCAAGAATATAGCACAATTCTGCCGTCAAAGAAAATATATCACAAACATGTATAAATCATTTTATATTCTAGTTTATATATATTATTTTATATCCTCTAACTATATTACTTATATCTATATGACTATAGATATATACATGCTTCAAAATATCATATATAACATATTTTTAACTAAGGTTGATAATATGTCAAATTTTAAAGGCCATTTTTATCTCACTTCTTGGCAAAATATATCATATGTGCTAACTTTCTTTTTGTGCCTAGAGTTTACAACATGTGTAAACAGCTGTTAATTATTGATACTTTTTTTTTAAAGGTTCAACTTGGATTTTTTATTTTTTTGACCTTTCCAGGTCATTAATGAGGTGTTTCTCTTCTTTAACAAAATTATCTTGATTATTGGCTCTACCTCAGGTTTTTAGGTCCCTTCAGGAAATTCAGCATTTTTTCTTTACCTTGTATTATATTTATTCTCATCACTTTTGATAATTATAGTTATTATTAGTTACTTTTATTGTAAAATAAATGAACCAATCTTTTTACTAAGTGCTTTCATTATCCCAGGCTCTGTGCTTAGTACTAATGCTCATTTGTTTATTATTTTAGTATTTTTTCATACTTTCTTTCATTTGATGAATATATATCAAGCTCCTACAATGTTGGGGGCACAAAATAAAACAATTCTCTGTCTTCAATATCGCTACAGTTAGTGGAGGAAATATACATGAAACAAATAGATACTATGTAGTGTCAAGTAACCATAAGACCTAAGAAGAAAAAGAAAGCAGGTTAAGGGACAGAGAATGTCAGGGACTGCTTTTTTCGATGGAATGGTCAAGGAAGACCTCTCTAAGGAGGTACCATTTGAGCAGAGACCGGAACAAAATAAGGGAGTAAAATATATTAATATGAATACCTGGAAAAAGAAAGTTCCAAGTGTTGAGACCAGCAAGTGTGAATTATGCCGGGGGACTTTCGGGGGACATGGGTGGAAAAGTGACATAATTTGACTGACATTTATCAATGGTGGTTAGGAGCACAGTTTCTAAAGGTAGACTGCTTGAGTTTGGGCCAACATGCCTCCACATCCCGGCTCTGTGGCCATGGCAAGTTACCCTGGGCCTCAGTTTCCCCATGTATAATACAGTGATCATGCGTATTCCTTCCTCATAGTTTAGAAATAAGGACTAACTGAGGAAATCTACATAGAGAGATGAGACCAGGCGGGGCACACAGTGAGTGCCTGAGAAATGTAAGCTATTATTCTTGTCATTAGTTTTTTCAGTGTTGCAATCTAAGATTGTTTTCCTGCCTTAAGGTAGAGCTGTAATCTATGGTTTCTACTTTACGGACAGGACTTCTGGTGCAACTGCACAGCTGAGAAGGTGTGCTATCATACACCTGTGTCTATAGAAGTGAGGGCTCGGATGGGGGGGCCTCTACACTCCCCTTAATTGCTTTCCATCAAAGGAAGAATAAATTGAGAATGATTAAATTAAGTGAACTGGAGAAAGCCTATTACTAATGTAAATCATTATAAAAGCTTCAGTAGGCAAAGAAGTAAAAAACTAGAGAATATAATGTAGTATCTTTGGATAGTCTTCTGGTAGACAATTAAATTGCTAAAAGTGAGACAGTACCATTAATAATTGCACATTTCGTTTAGTATATAATTATTCATTGTGGCCTCGTGAGCTTTCTTAAGCTTAGAAATGGAAGTGACCCTTTTATTCTCACTGTACTTATTCCTCTGAGTGTCTAAAACTGTCTCCATTTATCTTCATTCACCTTGTACCTAGCGCATAAGGAAGCGAATACTTCTTTGTCTCTTTAAGACTAAAGTGTCAAATAAAAACATTCATTCCTCCATAAGAGGACAAGGAATACTTACCTCTCTGGAGATAATAAATATGCTGACTTATTACATGTCTGGTATCCCAGTAAAAATGATAATTCTGGACAGAAAATTCTGAAAAACAGCAATAGATTGTGGTAGAATATAATGGCTCTAAAAGAGCTCAATACTCTACTCAAAATATGTCACAAATTAAGGGGAAAAAAATAAGACAATTCCTTAGCCAAATTCTTAAAGCTACTACCCAATAATTACTACCTGGCTATGTACTTCCCAAACTCATAATTATATCCTCTGTTTATAGAGTTTCTTTCAGTTACAAAGAACCTTCATGGTCACTATCTTTTCTGATTAAAATAATAGTAATAACACCTCATTTATTGAGAGTACTTACTATGTGCCAGGTACTTTACATAAATTATCTCCTTCAATTCTCACAATAGCTCTAAGGTGGATTCTATTTTTCCGTAATTTACAGACAATTGGAAACTGAGATATAGAAATGCTAAGTGATTTCCCCAAGCTTTCATTGATACTGAGTTGCAAACTGACTTTTGAATCTTCCCTTTTAAGTATGACTTTGTATAGCTTCTCTTAAAACTCTAGTGCGATAACAGAACAAGCATTATTGGGTTTTTTTTTAAAGTAAAAAAAGTAGCATCCAAGATGCTCAGCAATTTGTCCAAGATGGCATAGTCAATTAGAGGCAGACTAGGATAGGAATTTCAGGTGGAAAGAATGAAGAGTCCTATACTTTTGTAAGTAATAGCCAGGTGATTTTCTTTCATGTAATCCTAAAGCAGAAAATAAAAATCATCCAACATCAAAGCCTGTTGAACTTAAAACCCATGTTCCAACCAATTAAAGTTTCTAGCTGTGTAAAGATAGACTCAGTTCCTGCCTCATGGCTGAATTAAGTTTACTTTCAGCTAAATTGTTTTTTTCTGAAAAACAATTTCTTGTCTCTTCTAATCACATTTGTCACAGCTAAAATATTACATTTTTTGATAGATCTTTCCTGATCCCCTATATAAAATAGCAACTCCTCTTTATCTTAGTCACTCTCTGCCATATAACTTTCACATTAACTCAATTTATTCATAGTGCTTAACATTATATGAACATATTTGTTTACTTATTTATAATTGTCTTTCTTCATTAGTAGACTGTAATTTACATGATGGAATTACCATATCTGTTTGGTTTGCTGCTGTATCCCTAATGTTTAGATGAATGTCTGAAACATAGTAGGTACTCAATAAATAACGAACGAATGAATGGATTCAGCATAATCATTGTGTTGTAAACAAAATGTAGTCCCCGATATGTATGTTTGTGCAGGTATACACCGAGATACACAAATATACGTAAAAACAGAGTGCATTTTTAAAACCGCAGCTCTGTTTTAACTCTAGATCTTTAATTAGCACTCAGATCACCAACCATATTGTTAACACTTGGAAAGAGGCCTAATGAAAATATAAATTCAAAGTTGTCTCTAATGTCTTTAATGAAGGACAGCAAACCAAGGGAGAAATAAAAACCTGTCCCCCAGACTTCATCAGAAAGCATCTCAAGCCCAACAGATTCATAAGTACTTCAATATTGGAATCTGATGAGCAATGTAAGAAGCTTCAAAAAAAAACAATGAAATGACTGAAAAGCACTCAAGGAAGTAGTCAAATGAAAGTGTATAGTTTAAAAAGAATCCTCAAGGTGCATGAGAAATTATTTAACCAAAAGAACATAGATAGATCTACCACTGAATCAGGGTGTTCTAATATTTTTGTTGCTTACTGCTTAAATCAAGGAAGGAGATTATATAGATCCAATTTATAAAATATGTGAGCTCAAAAGTTATATGTTTAAGTGAAATAATAGACCAATTAAATATAATTATAATATAAAGGTTAGTTAATCTAACTCACATCTTCTACACAACAAAATCTGTAGTTAGAGAAATTCAATCTTTCCATATTACTCTTTAGTGGTTACAATGGATTTGAGCCCGATTTTGAAAAAGCTCTATGAAGCTGATTTTTGATTGCCATCCTTGATCCCCTAGGCTTAAGCTTTCTTGGCATTAGATTACAAATTGCAAACATTGATAAAAGTGTCCATAAAAAAACTGTGATGTCAGGTTTGAAAGGAAAGCAATGTAATAGTATAGGCTCCAGTAACAAGATAACTGGAGCTAGCATTGGGTACAGGGAAGGTTTCCTAAGAAAATGACTCCAAATTTGATGGTAAGATTGAGTGTAAGTTCACTATGATGAGAAGGAGAGAAGGGGAATGGAGGAAGACAGAATAGTGTGACAAAAGTTCCCAGGTTTCAGTAGATATGGCGCTTTAAGAAATTTGAATAGCCAGGTAGTCCCAGCTCAGAGACTGAAGTAGCAAGGAGTGCTACATAATGTGGGAGAGGTAGGCAGGGGCAAGATCATGCTGGACCTTGAAATATGGTTGAAGGATTTTCTGCTTTTCTCTTAGATCAATGAGAATCCATTGAAAACTGTGTGTGTGTGTGTGTGTGTGTGTGTGTGTGTGTGTGTGTGTGTGTCCCTGTAGGAAAGGAGGATGCTATGTTATGTTTGGGAGAGAGGCATCGGTAAAAGAGGATCAGCTTGGGAGGCTAAATGTATGATTTTTTAGTGATACCCAAGCAATAATTTAGGAAGGAACACCTTAACTTCCTTAAATCACTTTCCTTTAAAATCTGCATTATACCACCTATTTCCAGTTCATACTCAGTGGCTTCTTTAACCTGCAGTATTAATTTCCTAGTAGGTATAGAACTGGTGGTTTCACCAGCTGTTGTTGCTCTTGGTGATTTAGAATGGAGTCAAACCAGTTCTAAACTCAAATGATGAATGGAGTAGAATCTGTGAGTTGGCTACCCAGCATCCATCCTTTCTATCCTCTGTTTTGGTAGATCCAGGTGTTCTAGTTAGATATCTATCCCTACTCCATAAAACTAATTATCTCAGGGGAATATGTAGAATCAGCTACATATAATAATTTTGTGAGGTCCAGTACAAAATGAAAATGTAAGCCTCTTGTTTAAAATTATTCAGAATTTTGAGATGGCACCAGTAAAGCATCAAAGTAAGAATGGTGCTGTTCTAAGTCCAGGACCATGACCATGAAGTCAGCCATTGGAATGTGGCCTGTCTCACCCCCAGAGGTGAGCCTTATTGGTCCAAAAGAGGGTATAGGGTCAAAATCTCATCAATGATGCATGGTAGGGAGGAGGCAAGTTTGTTCAGTGGCCTCTAGAAATATTCCCGTTTCTTAGGAGAGAAGTAAGGGAAGAATGATCTTTTGCTTCTTCTGGATTTGATGTCTGGAAATGTTGCATCCACCCTGAATGAAGCAAATATTTATGACAGCAGAAATAAGAGGAACATGGATAGTTGATCACAGTGTTATACCAATAAATCAACCAACTCAGACATCAATCATGAGTCAAGACTTCCTGTTATGCCAGATAATACACTTTTCTTATTGTATAAGTCATTTTGACTCAGAGTTTTTATTATTATAAGGCAAAAGCATTCCACTGACAAAAATAATAAAGTCTCTGAAACTAACATTGCTAAAAGAAGTAGCTCCTTATTTGGTTAGCAATATTTGCTATATTGTTAAATATTTTTAGAGCTATACATTTTCAGAAGGAACAGATATTACCTAGGAGAAGAGAGGTTGGCAGTTTATTTCTCTAAAGATAAAAAGACCATATGACATAAAATCAAATGCAATATCATTATCTCCATTGGCATATTCTAGGAAAATAAATGTTTAATTGCAAAATAACTTCCAGGTGAGTAGCAATATTCCAGGTTTACATCTTCTAACATTAAATATGAAATATTTTGATGCTTTCTTCTGTTTTGCTAAAAAATTTTGTAATGAAAAAAGATATCATCCAGAGCTCTCAAAAGGCAAAAGTAGAGGATCACACAATCTATCAGATAAGCAAGCATCAGAACAAGAAAACATCTATGAAAGTTAATCAGAATAAAATTATGTAAAACAAACGTGAGAGTGTTTTCCCTGGAGAATTAATTAGCATAGCTATCTCAATCTGCAATACCCTCTCCATACATTTTCTTCTCAAAGTTATGTATGGTTACATGCATCCTTTAAACTTGAGACAAAAGTAGAAAAATCCACTTTATTATGGTGAGTCAAGAGGATGCAAAGGAAAAAAAAAAGACATTTTTGTTTCATTCACTCACAAAGCTATTTTTGGTATCTTAAATGAGCACAAAATATGATCTTATCTAGCTGTTCTATGGTCATACAAAGCCTGATGCTGTTTGCTGTGGCAGCTGTTTGCTAGGTCATAGAGGCAATAAGCGGACAAAGTCAAGTTCGACTCCAGGTCTGACTTGGAAGCCTATGTCCTTAACTCCTGCAAATCAAAATCCCCACTTGTGTATAAAATCATAGCTACAATAGAAAGGACCTGATGATGCTGAGACAATAAAAAAGGCAGTAGAGAAAAAGCTATTATACCAGGGAAGGTTAGCTAATTCCGAATTGTAGTGACTTTGTTGCTCAGTGGATCATAAAGGCTAAGTGGGAACTTTTTAGGCAAAAAAAGTGATATATAAACTTCAAGGCAGAGAGGGTAACATGTATAAATATTCACTGACATTCAGTCTTACATACGATCCTGGATTGCTATTGTGGATATTAGAACCTGTTAGGGAGTTAATTTGACAATATTGTGCAAGTGAATTGGGGAAAAGACTAGGCAGTAGATTCCTACATCATCATTTTATCCCTACCCCCACTTTAAGAAAATCTTCTTAGAGAAACAAGAAATTAAAAGGTAAAATGTAAGATAAAAATAATAAACTTAAATAAGTCTTCCTGTAATAGAAGGAGAACACATTATGTGGAAATAAATGACTACTTTTCAAGTGAATCACAGAGACTGAATTTTTAGAAGTTCAAAATATTTATCTATTTGTTCGTTGATGGACACTTGGGTTGTTTCCATATTTTGGCTATTGTGAATAATGCTGCAATGAACATGGAAGGGCAGATATCTTTACAATCACATTATATACCTTAAATATGCACAATAAAATTTATTTTTAAAATATTTGAAAGTCCTTTCTCAATGAATGGGTCAGGGCAATTGTGCATAGTGGGCAAATCTAGCCAGATTTCAAAGTATAGGTTAAATGTATAGTATAGGAATGAGATGGCTTTCCAGGAGAAACTATGACCAAAAGTGTGATTGTACACAAATGCAAAGTGGAATACATGTGAGCAAAGTTAGGATTCTATGGAAAGAAGGAGAACTAGAATAAAGTGGAAAGCTGGTTGGTGCCATGTCCTGGACCACCTTGATTATTTGTCTATGACTTTTGAACTAACCATTGTAGATAATCACAGGAGTTTGTTGAATGACATGTTGAAAGTATAATTTAGCAGTGTTCATCTGGCACTATTGCATAGGGTGAAATGGAATAGGGAGAGTCTAGAGTCAGGTGAAGCTGTCAACAGGCAAATATAGCATGACTTATTAGGGTACGGATATGGTAGTCAGGATGGGAGAATAAAGGATATTATAAGGAAAGAATCAATAAAAGTTATTAACTGATGGGATAAGAAAGCAAGTGATAATGAGGTGTCTCTGATATTAATAATTCCAATACCTTAGTCACAGACATAGGAATAAATTCAAAAAGTATTGTTTTAATGTGACAACAGACCATGTAATTAGAAATATTTAGCAAGCTGCTCTGTAATGGAAAGTAAAATATAGATCTGAGAAGTATTCTTATGGAGAAATCTGTTGGAATTATTGATGGACCCTCCAAAGTGGAGGGCATAGGCAAAGAATTGCAGAGACACTGTGGTTTCTTGCCTCAGAGGCACCAGCTCATTTCTCTGCCTGGAAAGTTCTTGTCTACTTTTCTGCCTGTAAATCTTTAACTTACCTGTAAAGTCTCAGCAGAGTCTCAGCCATTCCAGCATGGCTTTCTCTCACATTGCAAACAGAGTATTTTCTCCTTTTGTTTTGGTCCTTGAGCACCTATTCATTCATTCATCAAAAAGCCATTGAGTACCTAGGATGGTCTTGACATTGTTCTAGGGGTAGGAGGACACGTGGCAAACAGATAAATGGTGTCTTTGCTGTTATGAGTCTGCATACTTTCTTGTTTAGACAGTTAATCAATGAAACCACTAAAAAATATGTATTTCTGGTGGTGATGAATGTGTTTAATTAGGAAGCTATTTTAGATTGTGTAATCAGAAAAGTCTAACTTAACAAAGTGGCATGTGATCACAGACCTAAAGGAAGTACGTAAGCAAACCATGACAAGACTGAAAAGAGAAAGTTTAGGGAGTGTAACCAGCGACTGCAATGACCCTAAACAGGAGCATGCTTGATATGATTGAGAATCAGCAAAGAGGCCAATGCAACTAGAGTTGAGTAGGTGTAATAAGCGTAGTGCTGAGTGACAGGAGTGTCAGAAAAGTATTAGAGAACCAGATCTTTAGAGTCTTGTAGGTCATGCTCAAGGATTTGGGAAGTCATTGGAGACTTTTGGCAAGGGAGGTCAACCAGTTGAGTAACATTGATTCTAATCAATTTTATCAGTGGAAGTGTTACCCATGGAGGTGAAGAAGTCCTAAGGACCCAGTGATGAGGAATATGTAAATGATGACATGCCTTTAAAAGGAGGGTGTGGCCAAGTTGAGAGACTAGGGAGTAGAAGGTGAAAGGAAAGAACGAGAAAAAGAAAAAGCCTCATAGCCAACATGGAAGTGCCTATTCCCCCTGTCAGGCTGGGCACTGTCTCCGGCTGCTCATGGATCCCAGTTATCCCCTCCTCTGGAAAATACCCTAGGCTGTACAGAACTAGCTCACCAAAGACATTGAGCCAATGAAAGGAATCTCATAGACAATGATGGATATGGGGCATAAGGAGTCTGCCCCTTTGCTGCCAGGACAACTTTGCAGGCAGCTCCTGCTCTAGAGCCCTCACCTATGCATCAGTGGGTGATACTTTCCCTGAAACCGCATCCTTGCTGGGTTCTTGAGTGTCTTCCTGGCTACGTCCAGCTTCATTCTCCTGCTTATAGGGTTTACCTAATGACCACTTGTTCAGTCAATTATAGTCAGGCTTTGCTTCTAAGATACCTGACTTAAGACAGATGATGTATTTTTTGCTACTTTCATTTCTCATAGCACCTAACAAAATGTTGAGAATGATGTCAATGCACAATAAATGTGTGCTGAATTAAAGAACAGACATCGCGTGTCATGAAAGAGTAGAGAATGCTATCTATCAACAATATTGTGGAATACTTTGTGATAACTTTACCTTCAGGGTACTTATTTCCAATTTAAATATTTTGGGTAAAACTGGCATAGTAAAATTATATATGTGTACATAATTATTATTTTGCTTTTAGTTTATGGGCAAATCAAAATTTTTATAATGAGTCACCTTTCCTATAGTTAAGATAGCTATGCGTGATCATCACCACTCTTTTAGTCTATGAGACAAATAGAATTTTTGCAAAGTAACTTGAGGATTTTCTGCCTCCTCTTAAGATCCTCATTAGATATTGATGAATATTCTAAATTGTGGCAACTTGCTATATCCCTTGATATTTAACTTCAGTGACTTGACCGCACAGGAATGCTAAGGAAGATTTTGACTATTTGCTGAGATTGTGCATTTTAAATCTAATGCACATGTGATGAGATAAATCACAAAAATATTCTGTGCTTACTTGGTAATCCATGATTATAATATTTGACTTCCTTGGGAAAAAATAGTCATTTAAGAAGTTCTATTCTTTGCTCAAATTCAGAGTCTGATTCTTTTCTAGTATATTATGTATCTTTCTCCTTTTTCTCTTGTTCTTTTCATACATCCCAATGGTTTTCACTCAATGTCATAAAAAATTTCATAATTTTCTTACATATCACTTGGTGCACTATTTTTTAGTTTGGTCTCATGCACTTTTAGATTTTATTTTATTTTCTCATTGAACTTCCACCCTATTAATACCAGTATGACCATGTTTCTTGCCATATGTTTTATGATCATATATTCATTCTGAATGGCCAATATGATAAAAATTCCCTCCTAATTAGAAAGTTTATGATAATAATTTCAATGTAATATAATCAAGAATTGTTAGCCTCATTAGTTTTATAATATTCTTTTGAGTTTACCTTTATGACAAGTCAATTATACATCGTCTCAAGTATTGGTTTGGGTAGTACTTGTATTAATAAAATGCAGATATATGGTTATTTTTCTCAGAGTTCTGTATTTTTTATATGAAAATTATCTAACATGTTTGCCATTGACTATGTATCAGTTTCTGTGGGTAGAAAGATGTGTGAAAAAGTCACAATGCTTAAAAACCTTATTGTCACTTTGAAGAGAATCACATTAGTGTGCATAAGAGACACATTAGAATTAGACAATGAGTTAGGAAAAACGATTCTCTTGTTTGGTCCTTTCAAAGAATTGTCATAACCTGGCACTTGTTAACTTCCAAAGCCTATTTTTTTGTTTTGTTTTTGCTCTCCGTATTTACTTTTCTTTTACTTATTGTTTAAAAAGTAACGCAAGGCTCCTGTAGAAATATATGGAAATTACAGAAAAATTTTTTAAAAAGTAAAAATTATTCTTATCACAGTATCAGGAAAAAACTGTTAACAATTTGTTGTACAAGATTCTAGCCTATATGTATGTATATTTAAAATAATATCTTGTAATAATATCAAAATAACACCCTATGTTTTTAAAACACAAATACAAGTCACCAGAACTTACTTGTCTCTTTAGATATGTTTTTGCAATTCATTAGCCTATTCCTTTGTATGGATGCCCTGCAATTTGTTTAACCAAACCCATAAATTTAGACGTTTAGTTTTTATCTAACTTTTTGCGCGAGTCTTTATGAATGTGCCTGACAAGTTCATATCAAATAGACATTCCTAACAAATAAATACCTAGAGGTTAACTATTGGCAAAAAGAGATTGAATTTGTTTTCATTGGCTTATTATAATTTATTTTGTCTAGAATGACTTCTTTGTCCATTAGTATATTGATAGTATTGCATTTTCTCTTAGAATTAAAATATTAAAACTTTATAGTGTCAAACATTTGTTTGCAGTGTATGTGCAATCCATATCTCATCATTTGTCATTTTCTTGATCATTTTGATTATTTCCTGTTACAGAGGAGTTTTATGTTTTTGATTTTTTTGCTGTTGTTGTATAGTTAGGTCTACATTAGTTTTTGATTTTTCACTTAGGTCTATGAGCCATTTGGAGTTAAATCTGCATATGATGTGTGATATAAGGGTTGAAGTTTTTATTTCTTTTTGTTCTTCCTTTTTTGTTTTTGCATGTACATATCAAGCTGTATTAGCATCAATTATTGGAAATATTATTCTGTCCTCTTGAAATACTTTGACACTTCTGTTGAAGTTCAGTTGACCATAAGTGCATGGATTTATTTTTGGTCTCTCTGTTGTGTTGCAAACATCTATTTGTTCACCTTCACGCCAATAGCACACTATCTTGATAATTCTAGGTGTATAATAAGAGAGAAAATGTGGTTAAGTTCTCTACCTCTTTTCTTTTTTAGAATTTTTCTGGAAAGATCCTTTGTGTTTTCATGAGAATTTTAGAATCAGCTTGTCAGCTTCTGCAAACAACAACAAAGCTACTGGGATTTTGATTGTAAGTGAGTCTATAGATGAATTTGGAGAGAATTGACACATTAACAATATTAAGTCTTCCAATCCATGATTATGGTGCATCTCTATTTTTATTTATTCCTTCTTTAATTTCTTCATCTTTTTTTGTAGTTTTTAGTGTACAGATTTTGCACATCTTTTCTTTTTCCAATTATCTGAGTGTTCCATATATTTGATTATAATTTAAATGCTATTTTAAATTTTAATTTCCAATTGTTTGGGTCTAGTACTTAGAAATTCCATTGACTTTTGTATATTCTTGCATTCTACAGTTTTACTAAATTATTAAATTTGATTTTAGCTGTAGATCACATAGTTTTTTTTTTTTTTTTTTTTGGTTTTCTGTGGGTGGATTTTTTTGTTGTTGTTAGAATTATACTGACTTTTTTCATTGTTAAATTAACTTCTCATTTCCTTGGCAACATTTGTCTCGGTCATGATAAATACAATTATTTTTTGCATTTTTTTTTAGAATTCATTTGATAAAAATTTATTTGGATTTTTGTATCTATTTTATAAGGACACATCTATAATTTTCCTGTAATATTTAAAGCCAGGTATGGTGGTGTGTGCCTGTAGTCCCAGCAAGAGGGACTGAGGCAGGAGGGTCAATTGAGCCCCAGAGTTCGAGTCTAGCCTAGACAATGTAGTGAGACCCCATCTCTTAATTAAAAAAAACAAAGTAGTTTTCCTCTAATATTCTTGGCAGAGTTTGGTATCAGGATAAATCCCAGAATGATTTGATGATTTGGGGATTATACCTTGTTCTTTCCTTTTTTGGAAGAGTTTGGATAGAATGCTATTATTTATTTTTTTAAATTTTAGCTATTATGTTGTTTTTTTTTTTTTTTAATGTGTCAGAGAAGTCATGAGTGAATTCATCGGGGCCTGTAGATTCCTTTTTCTTCCTTTTTATCTTTTAGAAGTGTTTGTTTCTTCATGTATTTGCATGCTTACAGTATTTAAATACACATTCAATGCATTTAATGGCTACAGAACTAGTCAGGTTATGGATTTCTTCTGGAGTGAGATTTGCTAGTTTGTTATTTTGAAATAAATTGGTCCTTTATTTAATTTTATACTATCTTTACTGTATATGGCAATTTTTCATCAAAATCTCTAGCAGCTCCTCTTTATTTCTAGAATTAATGCTGGCTTTTTTCCTATTTATACTTCTTTGCTTTGGGGGAGGAGAATTGGGTCTGGGGAGAGAAAAGAAAAACGTGATATAGATTAATTGCTTGCATAAAAGTCTCCCAAATATTTTTTAATCTGCAATATAGTTAATGGGTTTCTGTGTATTCCGGAGATCATTTTTCCTTCTCTGCCACAGATTATGAAGGCTTCCTTACTGGGATATTTGTCATTGCTGGGACATTAAGGGATTTCCTAGCACATGGTCAGCTTTAATTTGTAACGTTCACCTTGGCAGGCAAGATGTTTTAGCCACGCAGGCCGTGTTAGCACTACCCACGTCCCAGGATGGTGACTTGCTTTTGTGCCCAGTCCCATGGTTAGTGGTTGAATTTTTCACTTCCTGTTTCACAGAAATAACTGTTCCTATATAGTGTCAGCCCTTATGCAGGGAACCCAGTTCCAGTTTTCTGCTATGCATAGTACGTATTTCCTCTGCTCAATTTTCTCTGTTGGTATTCAGAACCCATATTTTTAGATCAGTGACTGATTCTGCATCTTAGAGCTTCAAATCTGGTTCACTATTATGGGTTTGAGTTTCCATCTCATTGCTAGAACTTGGAAGTGACCTTTTATTGCTTTTGTGCTTTTTGAATTGCACCTTTCCACATACAAGTCAATATATTTTAAATAAATCTCCCACTCCCTTCAATCTGTTATAATGTATACATTCACCTCTTGAGCACTAAATGATGACTAAAAAAGAAAAAAAAATTCCCCATACCCTCCTACTTTCCAATAACTCTGCATTCTGGCAGTATATTGCTCCCTTTAGGAAAAGTTCAGCAAAAAAATTAAAGAATCTCAGAAAAAGCAGTGACTTTCAAACATGGGAGACAAAAATTATTTTTTCCACAATCTATTCAATATTGGTGGTATGGATAAAAATATCTCTGTGAAACTATTACCTCGAGAACTTAAGAATTTGAGATCATCTTATCTTAATTCTGTGTGGGAGGACTGCCTCTGACAAGCTTAATTTTTTTGCTCCAGATAACTCACCTCTCAACTTGTCAAGTCTCTGATGTGAGATCCAGTGTTAAACAAAGAGTCATATTGAAAGACTTACACAAGTGGAAAAGTTTAAAGTGAGGTAAGATGTGGCTCTCATTAACGAGAAAAAAATAATTTCTGTAACCTCAGTGATGATTCTGCCTCTTTCATGAAGATAATTTACAAATGTGCTTTCTCTAGTCAAGCCTTTGTTACAACTCTGGATAAATATGAAAGGGAATCAAATTAATTTTTTTTAAAGTTCCATCTGAATTCTTCAATCCTGCTTTTGAAAGATTTTATTATTTTTTTCTATTTTCTATTAACATAAGCTGGAATAATAAATGTATGTTATTTGAACCCAGTTGAGCCCAAATGTCAACAATGACACCATATCATACAACAGAGAGCAGCATGTGCTTTGTGAAGGCAATAAGACAACTTCCGTTCGTCTGACTAGAAACTCAGGGCGTCTGGCTCTCTAAAGGTGACTCCAGTTTCTTTATTCTGATGAGAAATGCATAGGTATTTCAGCAGCATGGGATCCAGCTTTACCTTGACATTTGCTGTGCTATACTGCAATTGGAAGCTTGACAGCCATTGTCTAAGGAGAAATATGCAGCTTATTATTTATAAGAAAACTGCAATTATTTATCAATAGCTGTCATGTCATGCCTGTGAAGCAGCCCAATGCCTGGTACATACTGGTCATCAGTAAGTAATATTCATTACTACTAATGATAATTATTAATAATATCATCATCCAAATCACCATCTATATCATCTATAGCCAGGAATTGCTGCTCTGCTAATATCCTTGTATCTCTTCCCTATCAGAATTATTGCCTTTTTCCAAGTCTCTCAAGGACTATCTCTTCTCTCCTACTTTGCAACTCACTTTTTGCTGTAATTAGAGCCATGCCTTCTGTAAATGGTTAATATAAAGGTTCTAAAATTTCAAGGCCCTCAAAAGTTCTGAATTTTTTTATTGTACAACAGAATTTATATTTGGAATTTTTTTTCCCTTTTCCTTTTTGTTGTATGTATCTCCCTATGACAACACATGTATCAGAGATCAGTGAGGTCATATGGTGTGAGGTTAGTGCATCCAACACTCCAGTGCACTACAGGGCAAAGGGTGAGGATGAAATAAATAGCTGCTGATGATTGTGATGATAAGAGCGAAACACCTTTCTGCTCTTTGTGGAAATTGGATTCCTCCCAATATTTAAGTGCAATGAGTCTATGACATTTAATAATAGGATTAATGAATTAGATGTTATTAAAGAGTTTAACTTAGAAAAACAAGCAACATACCATAATATATTATCTTCTAAAAATAATCTCTCTTTAACTCCTTGATCTTCATGCAACCATGCGTTTCTATATGCCAAAATAAAAGACTGTGAATCCTTAAAAATGCTCCCACTTTCAAAAGTCTAGGAAGAACATTTTGAAAGATAAAAATCTCCTGAGCTAAGCCCATAAAAATACCTAATGTTTTACCAGCCTTTCACACTTTTGATTCTTCCTTGTAGTCTAGTATAATAACTTGCAAAGTGCAATTTTCCAAATCTGAATTGTATTTTGAGTTTCAGAAACCCAACTGGACGTCTGAAACAACAAAACATATTCCATACCTGCTCTCCCCCGACCACAAAATCGGATTTCTCAAAAATCACTTTCTTGCTGAGGTCTTGTCTTGTATGTCAAGTTTTTGCCAGAAGCCAATTTTTATTGCCAGGTTATACCTCTAAAATAGTAGCTCTATTATGAAAACACTGACACAACCTTAGCCATAGTGATATGAATGGCACAAGTATAATACTGTGAACTCACAGCATCAGCCATTAGCTCAAATGGCTTGATTTTGCCCCATTGTTGTTCTTTGTCCCCTATACATTTGCTATAATGCCTGTGGTGCCTTTCAATACTACTTAACTATAGGCTGTCCTCCAGGAAATGTCAGGCACAGCCACCTCTGGTGACATGCAGACATGTGCTAGTTAGCACTGGTTTGTCACGGAGATATTAACTTTATACACTAAATATTTTTCTATGAAAAGTACACTTCTTTCCCAAAAGAACACACACCCTCAAGCTATGTTGTAATATGAAGCTGCCAACTTACAGTCTATTGTTTTTAGGTAGTTTACTAAGTAGGCAGATGTCTGAGCCGACCTGCTGTTTACAGAGCAGGGGGGAAAAATGTTATTTCCCCAGTTATTTTTTTTACTTAACTTGTTTTTTAAATCTTGATTGTATTGGTGCTTTACTTGAATGTGTAGCGTTATAACACAGTTTTATGTAATGATGTGATGGATTACAGCCTAATCAAGCTAAATTATAAAATCGCAAGCTCTTGGTGAGTTATCAGTGTGTGCAGGGGCATCGAGCTAAATGAAACTTTCTTAAGACTGACTCCCAGAGTCTCCCAATAGGTGAGGTAGAAATACCTTGTTCTCTTCAGGGTAGTAAGAAACTCTCAGGAAACATGCTGGGGACATGAAGGGAAAGATATTCATAAGATATCTGGCTCATAGTACTAGAGCTAAACAAAGACAGGCAAAGATTAATAACAGATATGGTTTTCTTTCTTTTTTTTTAAATGCAAAGACTTCTTGTGGGCAATTCATGTAAAAGACACCCGTATGAAATTCTGGCAAAAATAAGCACAGCAATTTGCATTAATAACACTAATATTATTATGGTGATTTTCAGCTGGAGTGGTTGGCTAATGGTGAAAAGATTAGTGAATTCTAATAAGATATATAAAACTTTACATATGGCTAATAATTTCATGACAATACACCCAACCCCTAAAAATCATTTCTAAATAAATGTGTGAGCAATAAGTCTGAATAAAAAAAAAAAGAACTTTTTTTGGTGTATTTGATCTTACATTACTCTGTTAATATGGAATAGGATATTGGTGATTTAGGGACATCTGCTTAATTTTTCAAGGACCTGTGAAGTCAGGTACAATGAAGAAGACAGTATTATTGGTTTTCTCCACTTACAAAATAATCTAACAAAAAGTTTCAAACATGACAAGTTTCCAATTGTAATAAAAATGATAAAAGAAGTCATAGAAATTCCTTCTCCAATCCCAGCTGCATTCTCAAGAAATTGGGGCTATATCATCTGAGCACATTGAAATTCCAATACACACACACCACACTTACAATTTCAGTGTAAGAGCAATGATGTAACTGCCTCAAACTAACTGTAGGGGAGTGTAACAGATTTCTATTGCAGCCTTAACAAATTACTACAAATTTAGCATCTTAAAATAACCTTCCATTTATTATCTCAATTTCTATAGCTCAGAAGTCTGGCAAGCTTAGCCAGGTATCTGTTTGGAGTCTCACAAGGCAGAAATCAAGGTTGGCAGGGCCAAGTTTCTTTTGGAGGCTCTGGGGGGACATCCATTACCTTGCTCAGTCATGAGTTGGCCGTATTCACCTCCGTGCAGTTGTAGTGCTGAGGTCCCAGTTCCTTGCTGGCTGTCAGCTAAGCGAGGCTCTTTCTCAGTTTTAGGGACCTCCAGCATTCCTTGGCTCAGGGCTTCCTTTTTTCATCTCCAATGCCAATGACAGCAAGTTAATTCTTCCTCATACCACATTTCTCTAATCCACACTCTCTCTCAGACTCCTCTGCCTCACTCCTATGCTTTTACTGGCCCTGTGATTACATTGGTCCACCAGGACGACCTCTCTGTGTCAAGGTGCATAACATTCATTCCATCTGTCAAGTCCCTTTTGCCATGGAAGGTAGCATGCACAGACGAAATGCAGCATGCAGTGGAGGGGCAGATCATAGAAACCAAAATGCTGCCTACCATAGAGAGCAGTATAGTTTTATCTCTAAGTTACTATCACTTTCTTCATAATATTGTCAATTACACTAAAGGAGGAGCTCTTACTTTCATAAGCTGGGTAAAATAAATTCTATTTTCTGAGTGGGTTTCCAAAATTTTAGTTTGATCAAGGTCATATTACTGTCAGGTCACCTAATCCAACAAACTAATTTCTTTCAACTCTTCTGTTCTCTCTCAAAATAGCAAACATGTGCTCTGAAACGAAATGGAAGCATACATTCTCACTGAATAATAAAATCTTAAATCTATTTGGAATATTCTCTGATGTCATTGTGGGAAAGGGCTATGTCTCACTTAATTTCTTGAGCAAAAATCAAGATGAGAGAATTTCTCTGAGATCCATATCCTGCTGAAAATAGCACCTTATGCTACAGAAAAATTTGTTACTTGAAGGTAAAAACTTGACTTGACATGACTTGACTTGAAAACTTGACTTGACTTGACTCTAGAACAACATAACTCAGTAGGGAGATCTATTCATCAGCCTATGGCTGTCTCTATTGTATTTCCCCAGTGATATAATTTCTGAACAAAGAAATCTCTAAGAGTTAGTAAAAGCTACTCAGAAACTTCCTTCAGTAATGACAACAGTACCCTGGCTTGCACAGTAAGCCTGCCACATACCAAACAAGACCCACTAACTGGAATTATGTTGGTAGGGTAGCTAAATAAAATAGCTATTGCAACAACATATTTTGTGAAACTCAGGGGAAACCCCTGAGATATGATTTCCTGTTCATCTCACTCTGGTTATCACATCCATGGGAAAAGGAGTGAAGTGGAGTCCCTTTCCCATGGATGAAGCTATGACGCAGTACCAAATGGAAGTGAAGATTCAAAGAAAAGCATCCCAGTTTGGGCAAGAAATAATCAATAATAATAAACTCTCAGCAGGAAGAGGTTTAAAAGAAACATTAAAAGATTTATTTAGTAGAAACAAATAACACCTTTGGGGAAAAAAATGACCCTTTCATCATGTACATGAATCATTTGGATTAAAAAGTAGGGGAGACAGCTACAACTTGGAGGATAAGACTATGGTTGTTTTTACTGGTCTTCCAGAGACATTAAAGAAAGATAATTAGACTGAAAATTTAAAATAAATGCAGTCTGTAAGACCTTCTTCTTTATGAATTTGTAAGGCCACGCTTAAGGCATCCTAAGATATGTGGGAAAATCCAGGAACTTACATAAATGTGTTTTTCTTCCTCAAAGCTTAAGAAGAATGTACAACTAAATCACCTTTTTTTTTTTTTTTCTGTAGTGAGATGCTATTTCCAATTCCAACTCTTTTTCTCCTAGTGGATGAGCTTTATGGAATATCTCTTTGTAAAGATTTTGCTTCTCTGAGAACAGCCAACTTTTCAAAAGTTTATGGTTTTGTGTGACATGCAAAATAATTATTATTGAATGGACCTTAAACCAGATCTTAAAACAGATCTTATTTAGGGAAATACCCAAAGGATTTGTTGACATTGACAGTTACGAATTCTTTTTTATTATCAGAAAAGTTTCATAAGAAAATAGATTGAAATTCTACATTTGAAGATCATACTTAAAATAATGAGATATTTTAATATAATCTTGATTTCAAATGCTACATTTGCTCCCTGGGTATTTTTACCACCCACTCAAAGGCTGATATACGTTTCACTTGTCACTGAAGTTTTATAGATAATATTCTTGGGAACAGAGGCCAACTATTGGGTGAAAGTTAACACCAACACTTTCTTGATCAAGCATAAAAACCTTACCTTGACCTTTATACAATTATTTTTATCAAATGAAGAATTAATGCTTTCCAAAATAGTCATACAATGATGTAGGAACTGTATTAGTTTAAGGTTAAAAACTCATGACACTGTGAATGAGATGCCTATTTTCCAGTGTTCATTTGCATGATTAAAAGGAACTCTTTGCCTAGCTGAAATGTGGGGGCAAATGGTCATGGCATCTATTCATAGTAACTATTTATAATGTCTTGCTTTTAAATTTTTAGGGCATTCAAATATTAGTCAAACTAAAAGGGGGGAAAAAACCCACACCCACACACAAAAACACAAAGCCATGTAATTTCTGTGTTAGAAGGAATACCTATAAAGATAATTTAGCCTAACACTTTTTGCACACTATAGTCTTTCTAAAATTTTCAAGACCCAATTTGATCCCTCCCATCCCCTACCGGTGATGGGAAAAATTACAAGGATTTGGCATTTTTAAGTAGTTCCAATTTTTAGAAAGCTTTTACCTTATAATGAGCCAAAATGAGTCCTTTTGCTATGTCCTTGTTTTGCTATTGCAATTATACTTATCAGGTCTAAAGTGGTTTTTTCATTAAAATATGCTTCATGTATTTAATCTCCTTTGTCCATTGAAGTTATTTTTTCTCCTATTTAGGCATCTTAACCATATTTTTTTTTGGAAATTTTTCATTGATTCATAAAAATTCTACATATTTATGGAGTGCATGTGATATTTCGATTCATGCATACAACACCACTTTGGGGTATATATCCATTTTAATTATCTCAATCCCTATTTAAGATGCCCTCGTATTTCTTCTTTGTGCTGAGAGAGGAAGTAAGACAAAACAGTTGAGATCTCTCAGTCTTAGGAGTTTGTCTTATCTGGCTTTGAAATCCTTTTCTGCTTCATTAACATTTGTTTGGATCAAACTGGTAATTTTACCTCTGTGAGCCTTTACTTCTGCAACTTTGCCCTTGAGCAACTTAAGGTGAAACTCTCTGAACCTTTGTTCTTTCCTGCACCATCTGTTTAATCTTGAGTAAGGTATTTACCATGTCTGAGTTCTTATATCTTCATCTGTATATGGAAATAATGGAGTTGCTGTGAAGGATTATCAAAGATAATTTGCATAAAATTCTTAAAAATAATTTCTGGAACAAAGAAAGCACTTACAAAATGTGAGTGAGTGTTCCTGCCCTCCTTTTGACTTAATCACATTTATCAATATCCCTGTCTTTCTCAGCTGGAGTCCTCTAAAAATGCGAAAATGAACATACTGAGGCAAAAATTAAAGTGCTGATAATTTATGTGGGAGGTTGTCTCAGGGCAGGGAGTGTGAGGGGAGGAACAGCACGAGTCCTGTTACTGTGATGCTTGCTGCTTGCCAAGGAGCTGCAAAGAGGTACAGAAGGGCACACAGCCCACGCGTGGGCCCTCGTGTGGGACTTCACTGGAGGAGTCACGGTAGGGAGAATCACACCTGGAAACTGAACCCAGAGGGGAGAAAGGAGGGAAAATGCATCCTGCCTGGACACCTTCAGTCTGCTGGTTCTCGTTCGCCTTCCTCATCCAGGTTGCTGCACCTAGCTCCTCAGTGGCTGCTTATGAAGTCAGATCACAGATTTCGTGACGCGGTATCTCAACAGAGTCCAGAGGTGAAGGAAAATTCCAGCATGGGTTAGAGCTAATTAAGAAAGATGAGGAAATCTGAGAAACTAAAAGAGAATGGCCCATTCTAAATGGAATCCTTTTGAAAGGACCTAAAAATAGATGAGGCATCCACAGACTAAACTATTATTGTTATTGTTGTTATTTTGTGTTATTTTGTTATTCTCCTATTAATTTAGTCTAGAAATCACAGAACAGGTTCATAAGGTTGACCTATTTTTTAATATACATGTAACCAAACCATTATCATTATTATTATTTTAATAAGGCTGCTATGCCATCCTATCTCCCTTATCTAAACCCATTATCTTACTATTGTAGACCTTCCAAAATCTGCCCTAAATTTATTTTTCCACATTGAACATTAATTTATAATCTCTTCTTAACTTGAACTATTAATTCAACTTGAACTATTCATTCCACCTAAGCTTTTTCTTCTTGTGTAACCTCTGTCAATTATATGCAGAATATACTCTTTCAAAAATTTGTGAAAGACCATGTCAGAGTCCTTATATCATCACCCGTATACAGAAATAATGATGGCATTTCTGTGAAGGATTACTGAAGATAATTTGCATCCAAACCCTTACCTAAGAACAGGTTGGAATGCCATTTTCTCCACGAAGCCATATGATGTCCCTAGATGGAACTACTTGGAACTGTGGAAGGTATCACTAAAGAGTCTTCTAGGACTCTACTGACTCTGCTTTTCTCCTCTTCCCAGATCCGATTCTTACCAGCTCTGGGGGCTCCATATTCTCTCTGTATCAGCCTCTTCTAACCAGTAAGGTTAGAATGTGGGCCACATATGCCATTATAAATTTTCTAGTAGTCATGTTAATAGTTTAATAATATATTTATTTAACCCAATAGATTCTAAGTATTATTAATATTTCAACATGCATCAATATGAAATTATTAAGATATTATGAAGGTTTTTTCATTACTATTTTTAAAATCTGCTATGCATGTAATATATCACATTTAAATTTACATTAGCCACTTTTCAAGTGTTCAACAAGCACATGTGATTAACTAGTGACACCCCAACCCTACGTTCTGCAAATCAATTTAGCTCTACCAAAGTCCTACCCCCAAACTCTTATACTCAAATCTCTTGAATTGTTCTCTCTCATACATGCATTTTCTTCCTAGTGATATATGAGTCATCCAAGAAAAAGCCTATGTCCTCATTTACTTATTTATTCATTTGTTGGTTCACACCATGCACCTACTTCAGTGTTTAATGTACATTTTTCATTTGGTTAGTACATATTGCTATACAGTTACAATATACCCCTTGTTAATTCTCAGGTCTTTTTGCTGTATTTTACGCATTTTCTTTAGATCTATTGCTATTAATCTGACTTGCTGTGATTACGATAATCTGGGAAACAGTTCAATACAATTGAAATAGCACAGAAACTCATGTGTTCAAGTTTGGGATCCACCTGTGGCTTAATCTCATTATACCTTTGTTTCTTAACCTGTAAAGTGAAGATAAGCATTCATAAATTTCCTACCATAGAAAGATTTTGTAAACATATTAAAAGTATATGTGATGAAGCATTCTCTCAATTGTAAAGCATAGATACAATGCAAAAATACGTGGTTTTTATATTTCTTTTTTCTTTCAATATGCTGCCTACAATTTTTGGCCTTTGATTGAAGTAGTAAATTGTGCCAGTAGTTCACAATGGCTTTTAAAATCCCTCATTGTTCATAATTTATAGTTTTGGGTCCAGTAACTTATAAAACCACTTGGGATTAATTTTTCCTAAGTGTATTAATTTACTTGTCTACACTGAAGCTTTATTTTTCCATGTCTTACAGACAGGTAGGAGATTCTTGAAGCTAGCTAAGTACCTTTATAATGTTACCAAGCATTTTAATCCTGGGGAGAAAGAAGCAAAGAGAAATTTTAAAAAAAAGAGAAAAGCACAATGAATACATTTTTGAATAATTGGATTTATTACAACTAAAGGTATAAGCCTTGTCAGGATTAATATCCATCGCAAGTCAATCTTGTCAGAGTTCTGAATTCACTTTAATATTTTGGTAAATTGATTAGTACTGCTTTGGCACAACTCCAATTTTCTTAAAACCCCAAGAGCCAAGGAAAAATACGTATGAATTTTTTAAGACAAATTTACTCCTCTATTTCTTTTTTCCTTCCATGAGTAACTGTTTTTCCCTCCTGCAAATTTCATTTGAAGACCTGGTTTTGGACATCATTTCTGAGTTCAATCTCTAAATGATATTATCCTAGTGCAGAATGGTCAAACCCCATGTTTCTTTTGCTTTCAGCATAGCAACAGAAAAAACAAATCATAAAGTTAAAACTATTAAGGTTGTAGCTAATGCAGGAAAATTTAAATATATATACAGAAACAAGAGAAACTAACAAGACCCATAGTCTTTGACTTTTCTTTGATGATAGGACAATATGGCACTTCAACCTATGGCATTAGGGTCCTAAAGCCAAACTAGCAGTCAATAAATATCATGAACCACAACCAACCTGAATTTGATTACTCAGTGGTTTTAGAGCTGAGACTCAAAGCCTCTAAAAAGAATCCTAAGCTTGTGATATTTACAAAGCTGTTTCTAAAGACAAAACAGGTATGAAAGGTCATGACAAACTAAGGCTTTAGGGGGCAGGAGGAGGGAGCTATTCATCCGTAGGAAGATTAAAGGATTCAAAGTTGTAGAGAACAAAGTTTGTAATTTTTCTGTACACAAGAAGAGGTATTGTTTGTGATGCATATATCTTCCATGAGACTCAAGCCTGAAAATATGATGAATACAGAATAGTTTATTTCACTTACATTCATTTATCAAGCCCTTCTGCATTCCATCCCATGAGTCCCATGATGAGGGCACATGGGAAAAAATAGTGAGAGAGAGATAAAGAGTGAGGGAGAGAGAAAGAAGCAGATAAGATGAGGGAGTAGAGCCGCTGTTGTTATATCTATGTTCAGAATGATAATCTGGATACCATATTACCATCTGGAAGCTCTTGCAGATAATTCTATATAGTTAGGCTTCTTTGCAAGCATGCATTTCCTTTTTTTTCCAATAGTTACCGATTTTTCTTTAAAAAACGACATGATCCAAGGAAGCTGTCTTGGGATGAGATTACGGACCCAGATCAAATCAATATGCATATCTGAAACTGGTCCCACCTCTGGTCTTTTCATCTATTTGTGCTAAAAAATATTCCACTGTTCTATTATATTTAAACTGGTCTGAATCATGTTTCTGGTTACCAGCTGCAACCAAATGAATCCTAACTGATCTCTCAGTGTGAAGCTATAGCAAGAAGTAAATTTAGATTATAAGAGAACTTTAACTTTTCCATTTTTGTAACTATGCTAGTATTTTAAAAACATGGCATACTCATAAAAATTTTATGAATTTTATGAAATCATCAAAGACTGACTTTGAACAAAAGTACAAATTTTTAAATTACAAAAAGTCTTGGCACCAATTATCATGAGGTTTTAATTAATCTCTCAAGAAGGAAATAACCATTAGCACATTAACTAATTGGCATTTTCTTTGTATTTGAATATTATCAAATTTTTAGCATTCATTTTAACTGAAGCCACCTGCTCCTGTTGTATTAATTAGTGAATAGCATAAAATTGTGTTTTACTACATGATTCTCACAATTTTGTATCTTTTAAAGCAATGTCCTTTTCAATATTGCCATACAACTATATTTATATTATGTATTAATGTATATGTATGTAAATAGGTCCTTTATGCAATAGACATAAAATATCATTAGGCCTAGTAAATTATCACAATGTCAACTTATAAAGGGGACCCTGCTTTACTTATTTTTTTGAAATAAACATATATGAAAGAATTATTTCTTGTCCATAGGGGAAAAAACACTTAATTTTTCTGGAATTCACAGTCACATATTAAAAAAAAAGAGCAGGGTAGACTATACCCCTCTAATTTCTCTCCTGACGCCAGGGTCTATGCGCAAGGAACCTAAAATAATCATCTTTCCAAAACTTTGCCATCAAAATGAATCGTCGGGTCACGACTAACAATCAACGTACTTGAAAATGTCGTAATAAAACATTTCTACTATTAACATTAGTACCTAGTGCTCTTCATGTACTGTACATATATATCTTATTAAAAATTGCCAATAGCAAATTAAGTCTTAAGGCTCAAGATATTTTCAGTAAACATTTGCATTTTGTCAATAGAATTTGCAAACTATTAAAAGAGAGTTGAAAAACTATTTTTAAAAAAAAGAGGAGCACACTCTAAATAATAAAAGCTTACTTTACTATTGGCCCATATGCAAAAGCTGTAGTAAAGATGATTAAAAAGGAGAAAAAGGAAACAGTATTTGCATTCATTCTGGTAATAGAATATGAAATTAAAGCATGAAGGGATTAATGTTTTAAAGCTTGACTTGCAGTGATAAAGCTAAGGTATTAGAACAGACAACATAACGGTTACAGGATAGACAAGCAAAGAAAAAGCAGCCAATGCCTTAAAGATGAGCAAGTCAACCTAGAATGGAATTACAAAATGATTAATCAATACAAATGAGAAACTGTACAAGGAAAGAGAGCTTGGTGAGACTTATGGGACTCTACACTGCGGCCGCTTAAAGATAATGAAAGGAACCGGGCAAAGCCAAAGAAATGCTTTCATTCCATGGCAAAGTCATTTGTGAACAGTTTAAATTACCCTAATCACCTCCCCTCCAGCCGTCAGTAGGCTCTGACTCTTTAGTTATTTAAAAAAAGGAGTTTGGGGAAATGAGTTCTGTGAATCTAAGCTGCAAAATAATTATACACACACCGTTTTAGCATTTTAACAATGCAATCCCAAACATTTGTTCTCATTAGAATGCAAATCGACTCATTTAATAATCCCACAAGAGAATTCCACCACACTCAGCTTAAAAAGCGCAATGGTATTCAAAATATTATTAATAAATGCCAAGTATGGAAAAGCCAGTTTGCTTTGCCAACAGCACAGGCTAGATAAAAGAAATATACTTACATTTCCAATCATTTTTTTTTTCCTGACCAAATTTAGTTTAATTGAAATTTAACAGTTGAACTGGCCTGGGACAGACTTCAAAAAAGACACACACAAAAAATCAAGGTGACAATCCCCTCTGTCTGGCACATAAACTTTCACGCTCATCACAGAGTCACAGCTTGTCATGCAAACCAAAGACATCCATTTATCCTGAGTAGTGTCTAATTTCATTACTCTAAATTGTTGCTAATTGTCTTAACTCGAAGTAGACAGAAGACAGATTAGCATTTAGTTTGTCCTAAGTTGAAAATTTGGAACAAATCTCCAGAACTTATGAATGTAAGCCTTCTTTTGCCAAATTCATTTGTAAGAAGAGAAACTATTTTTAAAAAATACAGTTTTGACCTAAAGGATATAGTGATTTTTATACAGTTAGTATTGAAAAATTGAAAAAAAAATAATACTCTATATTATAACATTAAAAAACGTTAAAAGCTATTATTATTAAACAGAGTCTTCTAGCCCACTTTTTTCATTAATTACCTGCATTGGGAATGGACATAATTTTGATAAAATTCAATTAACAATTCACTCATTTTTCATGCAAACTTTTATATGTAAGACACTGTCCTATTTTATTCCTGCTATTGCCAATCTGTCTTTCTCTCTGACTTAATTTCTTGGTTATATCAAACCCCTCTCCTGTTATAGAATCTCAAGGAACTACTAAGGCTACTAATCACTTTTTCTAACTCATCATACATGCACTGAGGAAAGAATTTAAAATTTATACACAGAGGCAAGTAGTTTAAAAAGTTCTATCCTTCAGACTAGCAGTGCCATTTTAATAATGTTAAACTAAAATAATAAAAGACTGAATTTTCAGACATAAAGACAAGTCCTTAAATAATATCTGTGATGCTCATTCTCTGTGAAGAGGTGGCCATAGGGGGGTAGAGGGATTACTTTATTGAACTATCAAAACCAGAAAAAAAATATATTTCTATATAATCATACTGGTTTTATAAACTATATATATAAATCCCTGAAATATTTTCCTAGTTAGCCATGATAAAACAAATATGATTTATTTGCAAACAATTAGACAGGCTCCTTTCCAGGTCTGCTAATAAATATCCATTCAGACTTTGTCATGTATATTCAATATGAGGAACCAATGTAGCTTAGATGGTTTATTTTGTATAAAAACTTGCAGACCAGAAAAAAGTGGTGTGTCATAGACTGAATTTTGTTCCCCAGATTCATTTATTGAAGCCCTAACATTCAATGTAACTGTATTTGGAGATACAGCTATATGGCTATATAGCCAAAGCAACTTTAAGCAAAAAGAACAAATTGGGAGGCATCAATTTACCAGACTTCAAGCTACACTACAAGTCTATAGTAACCAAAACACCATTACACTGGCACAAGAACATAGACATACAGCATATATAGCCTTATATGCCATTTATCTTATATAGCCTTATATAGCCATTTAATCTTTGACAAAGCAGACAAAAACATATACTCAGGAAAAGAATTCCTATTTAATAAATGGTGCTAAGAAAATTGGACAGCCACATGTAGAAGACTGAAACACGATCTGCACCTCTCACCACTCACAAAAATTAACTCACAATGGATAACAGACTTAAACGTAAGGCACAAACCTATAAGAATTCTAGAAAAAAATGTTGGAAAAACTCTTATAGACATCAGCCTAGGCAAATAATTTATGAAGAAGACCTTCAAAGCAATCATAGCAACAATAAGGATAAACCAATGGGACCTGATAAAATTTAAAAACTTCTGCACAGCCAAGGAAACAACCATTAGAGTGAATAGACAACCTACAGAATGGAAGAAAATATTCACATGCTATACATTCGATAAAGGGCTGTTAACCAGAATCTACAAAGAACTCAAGCAAATCAGCAAGAAAAAAATCAAACAAGCCCATTAAATAGTGGGCAAAGGACATGAACAGAAACTTTGCAAAAGAAGGTAGACTAATGGTCAAGAAACATGAAAAAATGCTCAACATCTCTAATCATCAGGGAAATGAAAATCAAAACCACCATAAGATATCACTTGACTCCAGTGAGAATAGCTTTAAAGTGGTTATTAAGGATACATGCAGTAAGAAAGGTAGTGACCTAATCCAATATGACTGGTGTCCTTACAAGAGGAAGAGACTCCAGAAAAGTGAAAGCACAGAGAAAACGCCATGTGAGGCCACAGGGAGAAGAGGGCCATCTGCAAGGCAAGCAGAGAGGAATTTGGAGAAATCAACCCTTCAAACACCTTAATCTTGGACTTTCAGCCTTTAGAACTGTGACAAAAAAAGTTTTTGTTGTTTATGCCACCAGTTCTGTGGTATTTTTTTGTGGCAGTCCTTCTGATTACTATAGGGTGTCACCTCTGTCACTATCCTTGCATAGTTTCTGTATCTTTCTCAGGCTGCGTACATAGTTTAGCAGATAAAACAGATATTCCCCAATGGGGACAATAGAGAAAGAATGAAATCTTTTATTAAACAAATGGTGTCCAAACAGGCAAGTTATGAACCAAAGATGTATCATTGAGAACAATCAGGAAAAAGTGGTATATATTTATCTGTAAGAATTGTCTGAAACTCATTCCCCAGAGCTGTTATATTTTAATTTTTAGGTTGAAGGTAATATTATGGTTGTTTTTTGGTTTCCTCTAAGCAAGAAATATTAGGGAGTGTGCTAAGACTAAACCCACCTAGAGAGAATACTAAGAATAAAATAGAAAAAAATATATATGGTGCGCTTCTTTGTCAGTTAATGGCAGAATATTATTGTAATGTAACTTAGAGTGAGGGCAAGAAGATTGTTCTCTTAACCTAATAAAGTCAGAGAAATAAGGTAGTCTGAAAAGAGATGGAATAACCATCATTTACGGTAATTGATAGAGACTAGTAGTTATTTTCACTGTGAACTACTGAGAATCAGTTAGTGTTTATCTATTAATATCAACGTAGCTGTTAAAACACTTGGATCCTTGCAGATTTTCTCTCAAACAGAGGACATTTGGATGACAGAAAAAGGAAGGACATTACCCCCGTGTTCTCTGGGATAACAGCAAATGTAAAAGCAGAATTGACCATGGGTAAAGCAGGTGGACAAGAGTTGATTTGTCTTGACGAGTATAGTTTTCCAAATTCTGTTCACTTCTCCGTGTACACTTGTGTTACGTCGACTCCTAACACATCTGCTATTTGGGCATGGAGAGAGACAATTTTTGAGAATTCCCAGAAGATATAATGAAAGTAAGTTTTATAGAAGGGTACGTGAAAAAGCAGTGGATGATCCAAAAGAATGAAGGAAAGATCAAAGGCAAACAGCCTACTGAGTTTGCTTTATTTTCTAGTAATTTCAAATAAGACACTCTTAGGGTTGTAAGAAACTAAAGTGGTCGTTGGTAATTGGGGGAATACCCTCAAATGTAGTGCCACAAACCAGGAGATGAGAGCAACAGGACTGATTTCAAAAAGCTAAACTGCACCCAGTGCCTCCTTGAAGGATTCTTACTGAAACCTGAACCCAACAAAGTTTCTAGAACTAACATCCATTAACAAGAAATATGAGGGAAAGGGAAGGCAGTAAATAACACCACAAGGAAGCAAAGAGGAAACAAAAAAACCCACAGAATATGGGACATTCTGGGAAGAATGAAATATTGTTTGCTTTGATAGATTGGCCAATGGCACTGGGGCAATATATTTTATAAGAAAATATTCTTATTTCTTAGATATATACTGAAGTATATGAGATTTGAATGTCATGACACCTGGAATTTATTTTAAGGTGTTTCAGTAAAAGTGGGAAGAGATAATACATGAAGTTATGGTGACACAAATCTTGATAATTTTGAATTTAAACGATAGGTATGTAGGGGTTGATCTGGCCTTTTAACATTTTAAATTTACTTTTTTTCATAATAAAAAATGGTGATGCTAAACTAGAAGAACAACCTATAAAGAAATAGTCCAAAGTTCTGAAAAATCACCAGAAGACTAAATATTTCCTGTGCCAGTGAGAGTCCTCTATATCCTGATGGAATGCATTAGTAGATCAAAAGAATAAGGCACTCTGGGTTGGCTGGAGAGTTGAGGGCAGTAGTCTCAGAGGCAACCCTGGCAGTGCTCATCTGATCCTTATGAAGAGGGCAAGGAATCTCAACACCAAGTACTGAATATTTCTTGTCCAAATAACAGGCTGGTTTCTATTCTCAGATAAGTACAGGACAGAGAGGCATCAGACTGATGGACCACAGGCCAGTGCGGACAGGTCTTATTTGGTCCACACGGTGTCTTTTACAAATGTTTCCATTAGCTGCCAACATTTTTTTTTTAAATAGATTTCACATAAATATTTTGTTTTTTGAGTTTTCCTGAAAAATCGGGATGATGTAGTTTTATTTTCTACTGTGGTCATTCAGTGAGACTGAGGAGCAGCTACTTCTTTCCATGTGGCATGTGCTCTCTAGTCTCCACAAATGGCTAACAATTTACTGCAGTATTACTTCACTGTGAAGCACTATCAGTCTGTCTACTGTAGGCATTTAATTTTGTAATCCTGATGTGTTGTGAGCAATACTATTCCTGCGAGATCATTTATTGCGTACTGAAATAACTACCTCAGTGCTCTTCATCTGTGCCATTTAACATTTAGTTCATCCTGTTCCGTTTTATGGATTTCATACTCGTTAGTAATCTAGGGGTTCTAATGGAAAGTTACCTCCATGGTGTGACTGTGCAGTGCTTGAACAGTCCTGAATTCGAATCTCAGTTGTTTTACTTCTGAACCTTAAGCCCTTTATGTTTATTTTTATGTTTTTGTATATATCTTTTTATTTCAGAATATTACAGGGGTACAGACGTTTTGGTGATGTAAATTGCTTTGGTTCTGTTTGAGTCAAAATTATAAGTGTGTAAAGCACCCAGAGAGTGTGAATTGCACTAGTTAGGTGTGAGTTTACCCATCCCCTCCACTTCCCGCCCCACTGCTAGATTTGATAAATGTTATTTCCATATATACATGTAAGTGTTGATCGATTAGTTCCAATTTAATTGTGAGTACATGTGGTGCTTGTTTTTCCATCCTTGTGATACTTCACTTAGAAAAATGGACTCCAGCTCCATCCAGGTTAATAAAAGAGGTATTAGTTCAGCATTTTTTTTATGTCTGAGTAGTACCCTATGGTATACATATATCACATTTCATTAATCCACCCATGTATTGATGGGCACTGGATTGTTTCCACTTCTTTGCAACTGTGAATTGTGCTGCTATAAACATTCAAGTGAAGGTGTCTTTTTTATAGAATGTTTTCTTTTTCCTTTGGGTAAATACCCAATAGTGGCATTGCTGGATCAAATGCTAGTTCTACTTTTAGTTCTTTGAGGTATTACCATAGTACTTTCCATAGAGGTTGTACTAATATGCAGTCCCACCAGCAGTGTATGAGTGTGTTACCATCTATCCACATCCACCCATCATTTGTTGTTTTGGGACTTTTTTATAAAAGCAATTCTCACTGGAAACCCTTTATATTTAAGTTTATATTTAGGTTTACTAATTATTAATGTGGGATTAATATGTGTATCAACTCATAAAACTTTGAAATATTAAAGACAGAATGGATATAAGGCATTTGACTCAAACATTGGCATGTATTAAAAAATGGTAGCTGTTATTATTATTAGAAGTAGTAGTATTGGTGATGATCTATCATGGGATTTGAGTATATTTTGGTCTGTGACAGTGAGGTCTTATGGCAAATCAGTAAACTGGTTTTAAGGTGTGATTCAGTTTTGTAAGTTGCTTGACCAGAGAAGGGGAATAGATCGATTAGGCAAAAATGACATGGGTCAGTCATTAATATTTTGCCTCTCAGCTCCCAATCTACTCTTCTTTGCTCAATTTCATGTAACTGAAGCTGTACCCTGTACAATTTGTCCTTTACCAGCTGTCACCACGTTGGATCAGTAGACTGGACTGGAGTGGTATTGCAAATGAGGGGGCTTCTTTTCCCAGTCTGATACTTGCTTTCTTGCACCTGAGGTCTTGTGCTCTTGCCAATGGGTGAGGTGTGCGGGAGACTCAGTGGTGTTCAGCTTCCGGTAAGTTTCTCTGGTACCAGGCTGGGAAGATTCCTAGAAAGTTTCCCCAACAGCCCAGGGGGATGCTTCCCAGTAAGTTTTACTAGTAACACGGTGGGAAGTTTTGTTAATGTCCCCAGCATCCAAAAGTATCTCAAGCACACTAGTGTGGTGTTTCTCACTGCCAGTCTGGGCTACAGCACCTCAACAAACACTTCCAGCATCTGGAGGGCCAGCCACGCTCATACCCTTTGCCACAAAATCTGGATCTCAATTTTGGGGAGTGCAGTGATCTGTTACAACTTTGTTCCTTCTTTAAATGGTCTACCCCAGTATTAGAGGTAATAGCTGTTCTCTGCATCTACTCTTTCTGCATTCTTTAGACTTCAGCCCTCTTAGAAGATAATCCTTGTCCGTTAATGGTTTTTTTTTTTTTTTAATTAAATTCTCCCTTCACATTGCTGGCATGGTTTTTGTCAACATATTGGACTCTGATACAGAATACATATTATTAATATGTACAGGAGATCTTGTTATATATATGTATGTTTGTGTGTGTGTGTTGTTCTAATCTACCTAGCATTTCTTGCTCAGTTGTGCTAATATTTCCTTTGTGACCTTGGTGAATTGCCTTCCCCTCAATATATGTCTTGCAGCAACTGCCAACCACACCGCTTTCCCCAGCTCCCTGTCATACCTTCTCCTTCCAGTATCAGCCTCCCCTTCATGTGGTTAACAGATGACACAGCCTTTACCAATTACAGTACTTTTTCTATCCAGACACACTTATTAATTCTGAGGTGGTCATATGACCCAGTCTAGGACAATTATAATCCTCCTATAGGGTAGTTACATAAGGGGAGAGAAAAAGTTTCTCTTTCCTCCTGGATTATCAAATCTAAAAATGTGAAACCCCTTCCTTCTTCCTCTCACATCTCTGAAAGTAAAATCTGACCAAAACAGCAAATCCAAACTAAGACAAAAACATGATCAAGATGCATTGTGATAGGGATGGGAGGAAAAAGGGTAAGAGGAAGAGCCTGACTTCCAGCCAATAGTACCATTTGAGTTCATGAATTTCCTGAGGCATCTCTGAACTTGGAGTTTACACTTACACAAACTAAATTTTTTCTTATTTTATTTTGTATGCTACTTGAGTTGTTGCAGTTAAAGAGTCTGAACCAATTCCACTGTTAATTAGGAAACTGAAATGATATTCTGCCTCAATATCATGGTGATTTCAGTATTCTTGCACCCAAATTTCATGGCTGATAACCTAATAGTATTGAAGAAAAAAAAAAAACTCATGGTTTTCAATACAGAGAACTATACCCAAATAGCCCTTACATACCAAGACACTATATATTTCTGGGTTCTCTTTTGATTTATCTACATGGGTTGTGCAATATGAGAACCTTCTCTGAAAAATAGGTGCCCAGTTTTTGGTAGAACCCTTCTAGGAAAAGGGTATTTGAGATTAAATAAGTAAAGGTTTAGTTTTGAATGCTATTCTATTTAAATTCATGTAAGAGCTTTTCTTCAATCATTGTATGCCTTTCAACCATTGACTGTATTTCAAACTTTTTGTAACATAGAAAAAGTTGAATTCCCTTTTTACATGGACGGCCTTCAAAAACCATAGATCAAGTTTAATGCATAAATGTCAAGAGAATTTCATAATAGTTTTTCAGTTAAAAGTTTGGTAGCTAAATAAATAAATCACTGAGTATCACTAGGTTTTATTCAAAAGACATCTAATTTATGGCTAGCCAGACTCACACATTTTTTTTCCAAAGCATTTTTAATTAAAAAAATAATTCTACATTATTTTTATTGAAATATAATAAATATAAAATGAAATGCATAGATATTTAGTGTAGAGTTTGAATAGCTTTGACAAATATATATACTCTCGTCCTACACCCAATAAAGATAGAGAACATTCTGATTACTCCAGACAGTCACCTTGTGCCTTTTATGATCAATGTTTGTGACACTCAAAAAACACTATTCTAGTTACTATCCATGTAGAGATTAGTCTTCCTATTCTTGAATTTTGTATAATGCATCGTAGTATTTACAATCTGACTTCTACTCAGCGTAATGTTTTTGTGATCCATCCATGTTGTAGTATGTAGCTATAATTTATTGCTGAGTACTATTCCATTGTATCCATATATCACATTTTCTTATCGATTCTGCTTGTGAACATTTGCTTTACTGAAGTTTTTGGCTATTAGGAAAAACCTGCCTTGAACATTTTTGTCTGAGAATTTTTGTGAATATTTATTTCATTTATCTTGGATAAATTCCTAGGGGCAAAAATTGCTGGGTCATAGCAGGGATATAAAGTTTATCTGTGTAAGAAACTTGTAAACTATGTTCCAATGTAGTTGTCCCTGTTACATACACACCAGCGTTGTATGAGAATTCCAGCTGTTCCACGTCCATACAAACATTTGGCACTATTAATTTTTATAATTTTACCCATTATGTTGTATATGTAGAAGTGTCTCATTGTGATTTTCATTTTCATTTCGCTGATGAGCGAGGCTGTTTAGAAATCTTGTTATGTGTGCATTTCCTCCTCTGTGAATTGTCTCTTCAAAATTTCTGTCCAGTTTTATTGAGTGGTTTGCCTGTTCATTATTCAATTGTGAACTTTATTATATATCATGGATGTATCTTTTGTGAGATACATGCTTTGTCAATATATTTTTGCAGTATATGGCTTGCCTTTTACTGTCTTATTGGTGTTTTATGAGCAAATTATTTAAATTTTGATAAAGAAAAATTATTTTTGTGTATTTTTTTAATTTTATAGTTAGTGCTTTTTGTGTTCAGTTTAAGAAATCTTTGCTAATTCCATAGCTTGAAAAATAGTCTCCAATATTTTCTTCGAGAAGCTTTTATGTTCAGATCTATGATACATCTGAAATTCTTATTTATGGAGTAAAGTAGTGGCTGAAGTTATTTATGTTTCACACATGTATTTAGTCTCATGATTTATTGAAAAGATGGCCATATTCCTATTAAATTGTTTTGGTATCCTCAAAAATCCAATTGATCATTTAATTGCATATTCATTTGTGGGCTTTGTATTCTGCTTCATTGCAGAAAGAAGACAGATACCATCTTTTATCTCTAGAAAGGCGCTGTGTCTTTACCTACTCTTTCTTTGTCTTAGCCAATGAAATAGGGAAAAGGCAGAAACCACAGGATTTTAGGAGCATGAGAGCAGACAGAAATCATGCTATACTTTGTGGTTATAGAAAAAATAGCAGAAAGATTTACAATGGTGACCAGTAACAGAATGATGTGACAGCACTGGAGATGGATGGATGGCACTGAAGCATGTCCAGGCAAAGAAAGCTTAAAAGAACATTCTTGTGCCTCTAGCAGGGTGTACTGGGACATTTAGATGTTTCCATGCTCCCCTAAGAGGGGCTTGGCAGTAGCTGAGAGAAAGCCTGTAGTCCTGGGTAGGCCCCATGATCACTAACTGGAGACCACAATGTCACCACTGCAGGCTGCTCATCAAATGGGTATGCAGGCTGTTCAGAGGAAATAGCGCAGACTATGACCACCAAGGACTCAGTACTTCCTTCCCATAGTTGCCATGGCAGTAGGTAATATTCCCAGATCTGAGAGTAATATCAGATTGAAAGGGAGAGGGAAGGTTTTCATCTTGGCTGAGAACGCTCTGAATTTACTGGATTTATCCTGGTTCACAAAATAATGCTTTTCCCCACTGGGCTTAATTGGGTCTTGTAATAGAGATTAATTTAAGAGAAGGGAAAATTGAGAGAGTTCGCTTTTCTTTCGTTCAAATTTATAAATTGAGAAATTCATATTAGGTATAATTAAAACTCATTTCCTAAAGCTGGCATCTTTCATATAAAAATAACAATATAATATGTAAAAAAAAAAAAACAATCAACGTGGAGTCAGAAAGCTCTATTTCTTTTTATTTTTTGAGACAGCCTTGCTCTGTTGCCTGGACTAGAGTGCCATGGCATCAGCCTAGCTCACAGCAACCTCAAACTCCTTGGCTCAAGTGATCCTCCTGCCTCAGCCTCCTGTGTTGCTGGGACTACAGGTGTGCATCACTATGCCTGGCTAATTTTTTCTCATTTTAGTAGAGAGAGGGTCTCGCTCAGGGTTCAGGGTGACTCGAACTCCTGCACTCAAAAGATCCTCCTGTCTTGGCCTCCCAGAGTGCTAGGATTATAGACATGAGCCACGGCACCCAGCCTAGATTTAGAAAGCTTTAAAATAATCTTAGTCTTGTTAAATTTTAGCTATATATTTATGAGACAATATCTTTAAATGCCTCCTTGTTTAATATCAGAAGTATTTACTGAACACCTGGAATGTGTCAAGTATCCTGATAAGTTGTTTACATACATAATCTCATTTAATTTCACAGCAGCCCATGGAGATAGGTACTATATTATTTTTATTTTACAAAAAGGAAAGAGGGTGAGTGCTTTCATCTCCAGGATGAAATGGTAGTCATATTTCTGTCTCAGAAGGTTTTGTGTGTATCAAATCAGACAGTGCCTATGAACATGCTCCGTGTCACAGAACTAAACCTTTGCTGTTGTTAAAATTGTTCACATTCTCGGAGATCTCCAAATTGATTCCTGTTTCTCTTCTCTATAATCCTCTTAGCAGCAATTCTGACTGGTTTGCCATTCTTTATGCAAACTGCTCGCCCCATGCTACATCCATACCTTTGAAATTGTTTATTGGCCTAAACTATAAAGAGCCTCACTTACGTATGAACTTGGGTGTCTTCTTTTTTTAAAGGACAGCTAAAATCCAAACATTTCAGGAAGTCTGTTCTGAAGAGTTTTCTCCCTCAGGCCTACTGTTATTTAGGGTATATTTTCACTTTCTGACTCTGTGTATGGATGCTTCAGTTTTAAGTGAATGGTCTCTTTCGTCGTACTTACAGACTCTTTTAAACCAAGTGTTGAGTCTTCTATTAGGTTCGACCCAGTACTCCATTTTGTCAACGCACGCACTAAGAATCGGTTCCATACCAATATAGAGGTGAAAGCAGGAATCTACGGTTAAATGTTAGACTCCATTTTAGGAAAGGATTAAGGAAAGCGCAGAGAGAAATTTTCGGTTTACTAATTCACTCATTATCGCCATGCAGGTTCCACGAGTGGGGTATAAAGTTAGAACATTTTCTCACATGGCAACTTTATATAAGAAAAGAAACTCAGGCAAGTATTTGTTTTTTTGTTTTTCTGATTCCAAAAAACATAATGGATGGCATTTTCCTTGTTACAACACATCAATTTTGTTTCATAAAATTGAACTTATTTGGGTAACCCTATTAAAGGAGTTTCTTTCCTTCATGTGCCTTTAAAAACTAGATTATACTTTATGCCTGCATTTCTTTAATCATAAAAATAGAAGGGAGATATTTTTAACAGAGTCCAAATACCATATTTTATGTCTTTCGACTTTAGATATAAATATCAGTAATGTTCTGATAGCAAGTTTATATCCATGTACCTATGTATATGGACATTTTTCCTTCCAGTTTTAAAATACTTGTTGCTATAGTTTCTAAGCACTCAGTAATGATAATTATTTTTTAATTAGGCTAATGTCACACTCTGTTTATTTAAACAGCATTCATGTAATATTGAAGACTAAAATTGTATTTTAAATTAACCATAAACTCCTTGAAGTCAGGAATTATTTCCTAAAAATTCTTTGTAGCAGAGACTTACACTGTAATGCATAATAAGTTTTATTGATTGGGAACTTTTAAGTTTTTGGTAAGGTGTCAATCATAGCTAATAGATAAAACAAGCATATCTGAATTGTTCATTCTTTCTAATCTACACAAAATATGAGCATATTCTAGAGATATGTATTTACTCATATTTATTTCAGGCTTTTTTGAGTCTGAGTGATTTGTGGAGTCAATTTTTGTTCTTGCCTTTTGTACTGCTCAAGCAATCAGATATGTCAGAGTGTGCAATTATTCTTTGGGGTGGGGGTTCACCCCTGCTTGCATAGATTTTGTTTTATTCATGCTTTCAATCATGGTAGACATGCAATTATTACACAACTGTGTCTTAAAACCACCATAACAGCTAGTTATTTATAAAAACAAAATAGAACCTACGTATCTGTATTTCCAAATTAAACTGCTGAGACATTTTTATTCTGGCTTATTAATAACATTTGTATTTCTAGGTAATTACAAGTCTGCTCCTTATAGGATAGATTTCTTAAACTATCCTGCAGATGAGTATGTTCATTATTGTCATGTTACATTTACAAATATTTTTTAAAAGTTGGAGTTTACTTATTTATTGACTATTCAGTATGAATCTAAGTTAGTTATAGTCATATATTGGAAGATATTTAAATTGATGAATATAGAAAGCAAATTTGGTGGATTCTGACCTCAAATTGATTTTCAAAAAACAAGAATTTATTTTGCTGTGTACTTGCCCCAAATTATCTAAATGTTAAGAACTCAATTGAACTTTGCCCTGAATAAGCACAAATTTAGGCTTTCTATCTGCAACATGCTGGACTGTGAAATACTGAATATCTTAGTCACTTTGACATAAACATGTCGTAAAGGACAAGCTCCTTACGTGGGATTATGAATGACTAATACCTTAAATGCTTTAATCTGTGTAGCTTGGCTAACTTCATTGTCCCCTTTTTATCAAGATTATAATAAAATTGAAACAATGTTCTCTCCATTCTTATGGATAGCTAACATGCTAATATAGAACTCTTCCATATTTTAATTCCTGTCGAGATTACGATTCAATATCTTTACCAACTACATGTAAGGGTATATTAGAATACCACTTAAATATAAAAATAGTAAATATTTCGAGAGTAACATCTATATTTTTTACTCTGTTTAAATTTTACTTGATGGACCCATAAATCCATATTGAGAATTAGGTGTAATACTTGGCAAATCTCAGTATCATGTGTATTTTAAAAATTCTTCCTGAATCATTTAAGGAGATTTTTGGTGTGGGTATCAAGAGACGTATATCCTTGATCATGCTTTTACTCTCACCCCTGCATTTTGACTATTCTTTCTTTCTCGCTGGAGAACAAATCACACCCTTTTCCATCTCCATCGCTAGTCTTTGTACCTGCTCTTTGACCCCTGAGATGCACTTTCCTCGTCGTCACGAGAATGGCTCCTTGTCACTCAGATCTCCACTCAGATGTCATCCACACACACAGACTTCCCTGACCACTCAACATTTGCCACAGTAACATCACCATCCTTCTACTTTCCATCATCCCATTACCTTGTTTTTGGAGTGTGTGTGTGGCTCTTTTCCTTAACAAAATTAAGTCATTTATATATTTGTTTATGAATTTATTAGCCACCCATACCAGAAGTTATAAGAACGACACAACAACATTAATAGCGACTAACTTTTGTCGAACACTCACTATAAGCCAGGAACCATTCCAAGGATGTTATAGGCATTAACACATTTAGTCTTCATATTAACCTTAGAAACTTGGTACTATTATTATCCCTATTTTATAGATGAAGAAATTGAGTGACCGAGGCTTCCTGGGCCACCCGCACTCTAATTCACACAACGCTGTCTTCAAATCTGCTTCTTCAGTGTTCCATTTCTTCCCTCTTCGTGTGTTCTGTCTTAATCTTGGTTCATTGCTAATATTGACAATGAGAATCACTGTCTTCATTAAAGTAAAACAACTATTTCAATAAAAGTGTTAAAAATGCCTTTTGGAGCATAATATTTTGGCATATATATATATATTTCTAATCACAAAATAATAGTTTTGAAATATTGCGCAAAATATATTCCATTTTTGTACTTATGAATATTCTTTGGAGTAAACCAAAAGGCTGAATGTCTTGTCTGCCACATTTGATGGCCTCAACATTTTGATGGCTTAATCCTCCAAAATCCCCACATAATTACTTTCATTGAAAGTATGTTTATGGACAGAGGTATCAAAAAGAGAATTTTAGAGTAGAAGAACAGAGTTGTCATATTGCAGTTTCCACTTCCTCCCAGTGCATTGACACACTATGGTCATTGGCCATCTGTATCTCTGTGTTCTCATACTTAATGGGGACTTTTCCTTTCTTCCTCCTCTCTCGGCTTCTTAGACAGAGCCTATCCTAGCTTTCTGTATACCTCGCAAGCACCATCTTCTCAATCTCTTCTGATTCAATTCTTCTAAATGATAGATGTGAAATTCTTCAGGTAAAGCTAGAGCTATTCAGATAATGCCACAGTAAATTAGTAAGCCAAATAATCTAATATAAAGTTTGATCTTGTGGCCACAGATGGGTTACATAATTTGGATACAATCTTCAACAAGCCAACTCAGAAAAAAATGACCAATGATTTGAAATAATTTTGTAGTTGCCCTTTTTTGTTACAGTTATTAGACACATTGCTTCTTTCTTCTCTCTCTCCTCTTTTTGTTTAGGTTATTTCAAAGAAAAAAAAAATAACACCCAAAAGTACAACTGTCTTTTCCATTCAAACATTAGAATCTTTTCCTTGAACACAAAGCAACCATCTTTGAAGGATTACAAAACTTTCCGCACTGGATAGGTAAAAATATTAGCCTTATTTTCATACTCTGGAAAGCAAAAGACTACATACCTGGATATAAGTATACACTTGTATGAGTATTAAATACTTTTAAGTATAGTGCACTCTGTATGCATGGGTTCTGCATGTGCATATTCAACCAACCACAGATTTAAAACATTCAAAAACTCACAATACAATAGACAATAAGTTAAATAAAAATACCAATGGAGTATAACATCTATGTATATAGCATTTACCTTGTATTAGGTATTATAAGTAATCTAGAGATGGTTTCAAGTATACAGGAAGATGTGCACAGGGTATATGCAAATATTAGGCTATCTTATATAAAGGACTTGAGCATCCATGGATTTTGGTATGCACAGGGTTCCTGTAACGTATCCCCCTTAGATACTAAGGAACAACTTTATTACTTATATAAGCATATACCTCCGGAGACAATATAAGTTATATGAAGTATTGAATGTATGTTCAAACTATCTCCATTTACATTATCTGAAAGACAGTGGTGGGGTGGGAGAGATAAAATATATGTTCCGGTCAAATATATTTGGTGTATGCTGTTTACTATTTCTCTGTTTGAAAGGATCACAGTACACATTTGCCTATTAAAGACTAGAGAAGTAGTACTAAAAAGAAACTGGTTAATTTTATTTAATGTACATTATCAATGCTGCTTTAAATACAGCACTTTATCTCTCTGTTTCTTTATTTTATAGGTAGTCCTACGTACATCCCTAGGGATATTATTTTATGATATGCTGGCTTGGAAAGTGTTATTATTGAAAATGTATCTGAATAAATAAAAGGAGAAGCACTGTTTACATCAATCAGATTTCATTATTTTATTACTATTACTGTTACTGTCATCATCATTATCATCATCTAGATCAGTGATTATTACTTACGTAGAAGGAGGAAGGAAAATGTCAAAATAATTTTCTCAAAATATCTCTCTTTAGGTCCTCCAAAAATTTATGAATCAGAATCTGAAGGGGAAAAGCCCAGAGATGTAAACTGTTCAGAAAAGCGCTACAGGTGATTCTGATACTGATATGTCTTTCCTTCTTCCAGTTATGTCTTTCTCCTTCAACCATTGCTCTATATGCTTTTTTTGGTACAAAAAAATATTAATCTCTCAAGACTACCTGTGACACAGAGAATCACACACCTTAGAATTATCTATTAGCTTGAAATGTGCAATATAAGACTTATGCTTGTTTCCAGTTTTAGATACATAGGTAAGTAGACCTACAGAAATATTGGGGCACTTATTTTCAAGAATTCTTGGGGTGTTTTGAAATTCAAATATCTACTGAATGTTATTTTCCCCTTCACAAATATAAACACTCAATTCTTATGAACCACCTAAGTCCTATCAAGGGAGTGCATCAAATATTTCATTTTTGGACAAAGACTTTTCCTTCTCATAAAATGTTTCTATATTTGGGTCCATAGAATTGTTCTGCATAATTTCTTATATTAGATTAAAAATTATTCAGACCTGTGGCATTTCAGCTTAGTGCTACAGCTTAATAAGTACCATGTGAATGCTGTCATTAGAAAAGTATCAATCATCATTATTTTACACATCTATATTTACGTCTTTTAAACCAATATTCCAATATGAGGGATTAAGTAGATAATATTCAAATAGTATTAAGTTTACCAGTGATATTTTTTTTCACATTATGGGGAGGCATAATCTATTTAAAGCTAACTGGATCTGGCATTGGTCTTTTTGGATTGATGGTTTGTTTTAACCACACTAGCCAAGCTTGTTGTAAGACATTCAACTTCAAGTTCCAATTGGCTTTTGATATACACATGTGTATCCAACGTTTGCTCATCTGGCATCAGTAACAGGCTCACTTTAATTTGTGAAGGATTTGTCCACTTTATCAACTGATATTTATTCATTTTATTTGACTTCAGAATTGGCAGGATCTTTTTAGCCTGATCACATGGAAATGGAATCCAAACTTACAAGGTTCATCAAATCTCTGATGCAGGCCACAATAAATCATAACCATTCATTCATGTCTCATAAATTCATGGCATATACAGTCCTTTGCTCATGGATTGTGCCCAATTGGTAAACGAGCAGTGAGGAAGAGGAAGACATTTTATATGTGTTATGAAGAAGACGCGGTTACTCCCCTTGAAGGATTTAAAATCTAGTTAATACCCCCTTTATATGTAAGTTGAGTGATATCATGTATGTCTATAGACTATATATCTAAATAATTTTACTACTTTCCTTTAAAAACAAAGAGAACCATCTCTATATACAAACAAAAAGCACAATGAATCTTGCAAATTAGACTGCTTACCAGAAATAAGATAACTGTATATGAAAGGAAATCACTGATACAATGCCAAATTATAACCACTTCTATGGGGCTAGGGACTACATCTGCTAAGAAAGGAGTATGCATATTTTGTATACAGATTCAAAAACCATCATCCTGTGCATAATTTCACTACTGACTTATTCAAATACTGCTTAGAAGCAATTATCTGTGTTAGTAAATCATCATACAAGTAAAATAGTATTTATCGATTAGAAAGATTTTGACACAGTAAATAGGTTTTCAACTCGTTAGGAGGATAAAGAAAAACTGCCAAAAGACTTTCAGAATACATATGAATATCAGCTTTTTACCTCTAGCCAGTAAACCTTAATTCAAGCACCAACATTTTAAAACTGTCAACATGAACAGATAATTTTATAAAGTGCACTGATCTTTCAGGACATCCAAGATGGGCTGTTTTATATTTCCACTGAGTATTTCTCCTTCCAGAGAGGAGAGTCACAGCTATGAGTAGATTTGCTGAGAAGATCTGCATGCAGTCAGCACCATGTATCTCCAAAGTCTGTAGTCTGCTTGGGGCAGAGGTGAATTATCTGGTTTATGGGGGCTCAGATAGAGGTCACTGCTTGGATTGCAATTCTGACTTGCCTGTAGTTTATTTTGTGTAAATGTGGAAGTAGCAGCTTCCGAATCCCTGTAGTGAAGCAAATCTTATCCTCTGTTTGAAGCTGGATTTACCCTGAGTTTCCATGATGAGCTCTTATAAACAGAATTCTCTTCTTGGCAGATATAAATATGGAGAGATTTATCTTGTGACTTTTTTCTGTGAATCATTATAGGCACCAAAATGTGGCTATTAATATGTCAAAGCATAATGGGGGTACAAGGTGGACATGCTTATTTGTAAAATGTGCAAATTGAGACACAAATCAGTTATTTTTCATGAAATAATGCCCTCAATAATGGTGTTTCTAAACAATTCACAGTTTCAATTGTTGAAAAAAGTATTTACACTTCTGTATTTATAAAACAAGTAGGAAATTATTTTAATGATAATGCCATTAATGCAGTAGCAAATTGGGACCAAGGAAACACTGTTGGATCATTTTCTTGAGAATAAAATCTTGTGCCAACTTTATTGCTTATAGACAGTGAGAGGAAAAAAATCTGAGTAACAGTTTAATGTCCTTGCTACTTTCAAAATATCCAGCATAGCAAAGAACTAGCCAAGTTTCAAATACCCCTGGAAAGGTCATTGTCTTGAGGCAGGATGAGTACATACCATACAGCTGGATGTTTTTATGTCACTAAAGAGCACATTTCAGAACAGAATTCTCCAGATCTCAAAGTTGGCAATTCATGAAGGTAGAGTAAATTGCCAAAAACACTCTCTCAAACAGGAGGTGCTTAATGAAACGAGGTTGGATATCTCAGATACTCTGAGGATTTTTTCCTTACCTACAAGTAATTCCAAACATATCAAATAGATCATTCACTGGCCTCAGGAGGGAGGCAGGGAAACATAATTGTTTTACTTCTTAACTTAAATGGGGACATTGAGTCACTGATTATTTACTCTTTCTTCAGAATCACCATGTCACCCTGCTGGTATTATGTGAGTAGTTTGCAATAATGGAAAATCCATTTGGCTTTATTATGGGAGAAGGTATTCAAAGGCAATAAAACGTATTGTCAAACTGGGGTTGGCTCTGCAGAAAATGATTTCAAATTGTCCTTTATTTTGTTAAGGAGATTTTCTTTCTATGTAACTATTATAGAGAGGATAATTATGGAAGTAATGAGCTAATCATGATTGTATTTAATTGGACAAGTGTAAACTTATTGGTGGACTTTAGTAATAAAAGCTGAGTTGGATCATAAAAATCCAAATACCAAGACATCTTACTGATGTTTCAACTATATGCAAAAAAAAAATTAATGAAGTTAGGGTATTTTATGTATATAACAAAAAGCTTTCAGGTGAGATAATTTGAAATCTAGATAAAGGATTAGAACTTTCTTCATCTGCTCCTTTAAAACATAGGGTATTTTTCCCCAAATTCTTTCTCATTTAGAGAGGACAAAAAGAAGATATTGCCATAAAGAATTTAAAGGCATGAGCTCCAGTCTCCAGCTTCCTTGAGGGTACATAAGATAGTATATAAACTTGACTCATTTCTTTATTCATCTATTGAGCACATGATTATAGAATGTTCCAGGGAGTGTTCTGGATGTTAAAGATGTAGTAGTAAATAACAGAGACAAGGTCCCCACTCTTATGGCATTTATATTCTTGACAAGGAACACACAATAAATAAACACATAGATAATTTCATCCTGTGCAAATAAGAGAAAAACAAAGTAAGGTAGAGAATAAAGGATAGAGGAGAATGGTGGGGGAGTTGGCTGTTTCAGATTCAGTGGTATGATGGAGCCAGCTCGTACTGGCTCAAGAGAGCTGATTTTGAAATATTCAGAAATTACGCAAGCAGGTTTTTACCTATTGGTAGCTTGAAATCATGGTGGCAGTTTATATGCCATGGAAATTGGCAAAGGCTATAAATCAGGAGTCCCTCTCCTCTGAAAGCCAGGTTATGAGCACACCTATGGAAATGGTGGTTAAGGAAAGCTCTCCTGTAGCGGTGATTTGTGAACATAGACTTGAATGTACTGAAGGCGCAAGCCACGCATAGATGATGGGGAAGGACATTCCAGGCATGGTGAAACTGCAAGTGCAGACGTCCTGAGATAAGGATGAATTTAAGAGTGTAGTATAAAAAGCAAGGCAAGAAGTGTCCAGAGAGGTAGGAGAGGTTCTATAATGTAGGCTATTGTAGGTCATAATAAGGAATCTAGATTTCATTCTAATTGTAATAAGGAGCTATTGGGTGGACCCTGTGTGGAGAAGAAACATGACTTGTTTAAATTTTATTAAGAATTATTCCAATTGATCTATGAAAAATAGATGATAAGGGCTAAAAGTAAAAGGGAGATGAATTTGAATGTTGTAGTACTCCATGAAAGACATGACAATTGATTGAACTAGCATTATAGCTGCGGCTATGGGGAGAAATGGTCAGATCTAGCATAGTATATTTTAAAAGAAGAATCCGTAGAGCATACAGATAGAATGAGGGTGAGTAATCAAGGGTAATCTACATTTTTGCCCTGAGCAACTGGGCAAATTGTGATGCCATTTCCTAAGATGAAAAGTCTGGATTTGATAAACTAGGGGCTAAGAATTCACATTCTGTTTTGTATATAGAATATCATATTAGGTTGAAAGTGATATAAGACCATCCACGAACCCCCAATAAAAGTGCCCCTCTACGGTTTCTAATTATGATGCACTAATTAATAAATTAGATTTATAAGAAAGCTTTTTGTCAATTCAGAATCTGGTTCTGCCTGTGGTGAACTTTTACCCTGAAGCAGTACTGAAGAAATAGCTAGGAAGTTATTGAATTCTATATTATTGAGAATTATTTCTTTTCATAATTACCACATAATACTTTAGGAGTCTTTCCTTTTGACATCCCAGTTACAGAATTTTCCAAAATTATGCTGGATATACTATGTTATATGTTCATTTGGAAACTTCTTTGAATTATATAGGAAAATATCACAAAATAATTTTCAAGTACCTCAGACATTTAAAGAAGTTCTATTAAAAACTTACTTGATATAATTATATTTGTTTGAAATTATCAAATGGTTAAGGGCCAATAACTTTTTTTAACTATGTTCACAAACAAATACTCACTGCATAAAAAGTAGCACAATGACAGAACCTCTTTAATAGCAGGTAACAGAAAAATTCCATAATTCTCAAAAAGGTGTCCTTTTTGGCCAGGCACGATTGGCTCACACCTGTAATCCTAGCACTCTGGGAGGCCAAGGCGGAAGGATTGCTTAAGGTCAGGAGTTCGAAACCAGTCTGAGCAAGAGCGAGACCCCCGTCTCTACTAAAAATTAGAAAGAAATTAATTGGCCAACTAAAAATATATAGAAAAAATTAGCCAGGCATGGTGGCACATGCCTGTAGTCCCAGCTACTCAGGAGGCTGAGGCAGGAGGATCACCTGAGCCCAGAAGTTTGAGGTTGCTGTGAGCTAGGCTGATGCC
>CAUYRT010104110.1:0-18266 GCA_963574885.1 Lepilemur ruficaudatus | reverse complement strand
TTTTTGAATGTAACAAGATAAGTCAACTTGAGTGGTAATATATTTTGGGAAATCAGTTCACTACAAATTGTGACTGTAAACATTGTACTGTAAATGCTTTGTAGTTTTCCCCCAATAAAAAAAAAAAGAAAAACAAAAAACAAACAAACAAAAAAAAAGTGTACCTCTCTCTGAACACCTGAAAAAAGAACATCCACTAGATGCATTGAAATCCTATTCTAAATACTCCCATAAAAGTGGTTCTAATAAAAATAATGATGTACTATAAAATTTTGATAATTTTCAGAATAATGTTGATAATGTTTTTAAATAAATCAGTTCATTTGTTTGGCTTTTCTTTCTGTCCCTTTCTTACTAAATATTATATATATATATGTCTCCTTTTTGAAAATATATTGTACTTCCACTTCCCACTTCCCCAATTAATACACTCCGCAGCTCCTCTTTAGTTAAAATTCTATTGAGCTTTCTGTGCTTAAGTAGAAACCAAAGGGGAGGCGGGGAAGTAGTACTCGACTACTTAATCTTTGAGAAATTACTCACCTTGTCTGAAATTTATTTCCTGTCCTGTAAAATTGGGATAATATATCACAGGATCATTTTAAAGATCAAATAAAAGAATGCATGTCAAATATCTTTAAAAAATAAGGAGGTAGTGTAAGAATGTGAGGCATTACCCCCTGTCATGCACTCATTGGAATTGTGCTATTTAAAAAGTAATTTCTATTGTGTTAAAGTAAAAACTAAAGATAGAATGAAATAAACCAAAGTAAAGTTGAACTAAATTAAAAATTAGTAATAATAGGCTGGGCACAGTTCAAGCCTGAAATCTCAGCATTTCGGGAGACTAAGCCAGGAGGACCCCTTAGGGCCAGGAGTTCAATACCAGCCTGGGCAACATAGTAAGACCCATTGCTACAAAAAAATTAAAAATTAGCTGGGCATAGTGGCATGTGTGTAGTCCCAGCTACTCAGGAGGCTAAAGCAGGAAGATAATTTGAGCCCAGGTATTCACAGCTGCAATAAGCTATGGATTGCGCCATTGCACTCCAGCCTGGATGACACAGCAAGACCTGTCTTTGAAAAAAAAGGACAGAAAGGAAGGAAGGAACAAAAGATAAAAGAAAAAAATTAACAATAATAACAAAATCCTATTTCTGCTATTATATGGAAAAATTAATTCACGAACAAGAAAACTTACTGCATTTTTTAAAGATTCACACAGAACAAAATATGCAGTTTAAATTTCAGTTAAAACTTCTCCACTTACTAGTAAACAGCAGACTCTTAGTCCACTATTGAAGTACAAAGTTTTGATGAATTTTTGTCTTCAGTTTGTAAAGCTAAACAAAACTATGGTACTTGATATAAGAGGGATATTCTTAAAAATATCTGCCACCTAGTGTACAAACGTCATCCTAGGGAATCAAAATGATTTAGTTTAATTGCTTCATATGCTGCATCTGGTCTTCAGAGAATTATCTTTGAGTATGTCCAGGTCAGATTTGAAGTTGTAATTTGAAGTAGGAATAATACACACACTGCATTTTCTAAAGAGCATCTGACCTGAGAATCAATATAACATTTCATTTTCATTTTAGCAGCAATTTAAATTAAAGTCCCATTTATAAATGTTTTAATATGGCAATAAGAGACTCCTGGGTATGTTTTAGTCTTTCATTAATATACACCTCTTGTGTCTTGCAAAATGCAAGCTTACTGAATAAATCCCTTTGACCATTCAAAGTGCAAATTAATGGTCCAATAAAGCAAAGCCTAGGGTATCTTAATGACAGCAAAATACAACTCTTTAATTTAGAAAATAAAATATTATATTTTCCCTTCCAATAGCTCTTCAGCATGTGCAAAAAATAAATATCAGAATGGGTTCCACCTGTACTCACCATCAAATTGGTATTGACTGATTAACACTATGGTGCACAATAGTTAATTTTATTTCAACATTTAAAAATGTAAAAAGCATTCTTAGCTTCTGAGCATCATGAAACCAGTTGGTAAGCTGGATTTAGCGTATGGGCAGAGGGGAGCTTTTGATTGGGAGAGAAGCAGTTGCCACCCCCTAAGTGCACTCTTAGGAAATTTCTCCCAGGATTTTGGGAACCGTGGAAGGACAATTCTTATATGGAAGGGGTGCCAAAACCTTTGCATTACCCTCAGCTTCTCTCTTTAATTCCCTTTTGCTCAAAGTTTGGCTCCAACAGCAGAGCTGAATTTCACCAGAAGCTACTGTTGCTTAAGCTTCTTGGCCCTTACTGGCTTCAGTGACCTAGGAGGAGGTCCAGCCATGTAATCATGTGATCTTAGGTTTTTGTAACATTTGTAGGAATAAGATAAAAATTATTCTGATGTGGACTAGCATATTGCAGTATCTTTTTCCAAGATTGTAACAAAAAAGCTATTTATTAATAAAAGAGCCGCATTTCAAATAGAAGAAATGCATGGGCTATTATGATCATTTTTTGATATTTCAATTAATGTTAATCATATGAACATATTGGAGAAATAAGTACCACTCTTGTTGATTTGAGATTAATAATGATACCAACAGAAATACCAAAAAATTTATAAAATACTATTGCAATGATGCTTTCAATGATAAACTAATTAATTTCATCAATTCAAAGGGTATTTAAAGAGTCCCTTCACAGGAAAACTTGAAAAACTTCAGTGTTAATTAGTTAGAAATGTTAGTTCACTGATCAAGACACCCTAATGTTCCCTCAGCCTGACTAAGCTTTAGACAGGCTTCTTCCTGACTCCAGGTCCTGGCCTCCCTTTTATTAGAGCATTTTCTTTAGAAAGCTTGTACTTGTAAGTTCTTTCCCTGACCCTTGATATGAAATCTTTTTAAAAGCCTCTTGCCAGTTTTATAACCCAGGAAAGATTTCGGAAAAACTTAGGAGCTTTTCTTTGAAATGTAATCACCAAGAAAAGAGCATCCTGATGTCCCAGCCTTCTTGGGACAGTAGAAGCCTAATTTTGATAGGCATCATTTAGCAAACACAGATGGCCCAGGCACAGACAAGAAAGGGCAAACTCAGAATAACTCAGTGTGCTGGACACCTCCCACTGGCCAACCCCCCCTCAACATCTTCTTGTATTTTCCCTCTTAATTTATTCAATCCCTTAGAAGCCCTTCTTCCTTTTGTTTTAGTGGAGTGGAGTTCACACTAAGCTCTGACCCCTCTCACCTACTGCAATAGCCTTGAAAAAAGTCAGTCTTGCCTGTATAAGTTAGCTGGGTGCAATTTTTGCTTTTATATCACACATGAAAGAAATCTAATAGATATTTTCTCAAATTTGATAACAGTCATTAACATATACGTGGCTATGTGAAAGTAAAACAAACCTTTCTAAAGTATCAATTTATAAATTTTTATCAACTCTGTCAGACAAAAAACTGAATTATCTTTCTTTCCTTCCCATAAAGAAAAGTTCAGAATTTTTGTCATATGAAGAAGTGAGCAAAGACTCTGTAGCCAAAAATTATAGAAAAAATTATTATAGAGGTTTGTGAGGCAGTTAATTAATGAAAGTACCATGTTTTGTTCCCCTGGATTTTATAATGTTTATGCTGTTTGTCATAAATAGATATTAATTTTATACATAATTTTCTATGAAACATTTTGTAGTCTTAAAAGTTGTTGTCACTAGCTTTGTGGTTTTGAAAACACAGTGGCATTGACAACAGAGGCAGCCTCCTGGTTTTCTACCTTCCTGATTGTAAAAAAGCTTATAGTTTCTCTTGCAAATCAGTTCCACTGTGCTATTTTGAGGATTATTATGGAGGGTGCCTCCTCCAGTCCTTCAGATAAGATTATAAAAGTAATTCCCTATATTGAATCCCTTTCTACTTAAAGTTGGTAGGAGGGCTTCTATTACTGCAACTGAATTCTGTCTTACACACATTCTCTCTCTCTCCTTTGCAGCATTTCCTCTACACAGTGATCTTTCTAAAGCAGAAATTCTATCAGATTGTACCCTATGCCTTAAGAATGAAGCTCAAACATCTTAGCGTTAAAGGCCTTCAACAGTCTAATGTCAACCCAATAACCCAGCCTCCTCTTCTATTTCCATCTTTTATTCTATCTGCCCTACTTAGCAGGTAGACTATTTTATACATACTTTTTTGAACTTATTTTGCATCCTTGCTTCTTATTGTTTTCATTCAAGTATCTTCCTAGACCTATCATAGTTTTTCTACTTCTTCTGGACTTTGAATACATTCATCCCTAAGAATGCTATTGCTTTGTCAAGCTTCCATGAGTCCCTGAAGAGAATCAACCATTTTTTCCTTCTCCACCTCAAGGCATTTATAAGAGTAAACTCCTTTGGTACTTTCCACATGTTGAAAGTGATTTATGGTTTTTTTACACATGTTTCTGTGATTATTCCATTAGAATATATGCTTCAGAGAGTAAAGGTCAACATTTATTTTCAGTCCTTCCATTATCTGCTGTAGTAGCTTACATGAAGTATCACATAAATGTATATTGAATGAACTAGTGGACAAGTAAAAGAACATAAGGAAGGGTAAAAAAATATGTATTAGCATATTTTGTTTTGCTCAGTACTGGCTGTGTCAAAGGGAGTGTATATGCTCTGGGGGATGGGGGGAAACAGATTAGAAAACAGCCATTTTACTAGTAATTCATTTGACATTTGTGTCTTAAGATAACTTACTAAATAAATTTCCTAAAGACATCTTCAAAATTAAAATAGTGACTCCCACCTCATGGCGTTTCTTCCTTTCCAAAGTGATCTACCCATGAGTGTATTGAACATACACAGAGATATTTTATCCAATAAAGTTCTTTGATCTTGACTCCAAACGACATTTACACTCAATGATGTACTGGTAAAATGGTTCTCAGAGCACAAAAAGCCTTGATTTTTTGCATTTACCAATTTCTATGATGCAAATACTTTCAACATATGCAATTTCAAGGATAGCTGTGTTTAGCAACCACCTTGCAATATTCCTGAAAATTTAGCAATCAGTTCTCGTGAGCAGGTACAAGCCAGTTGTAGCATACCAATGTTTACAATGAATTTTCAACAATCAACTCTCAGAGCTATATCTTGGACCTGAGACTTCCCCTTTGAAATGTTAACTGAAATGAATTATTCTTACCACAAAACCCACTGTCTCTGTCTCCCGCTGTCTCCCCACCTTTCCTTTCCTCTCTCCATCATACTTCTCATGGTGCCACTTATCAAACCTAGACCCCCTGGTGAATCATTTCAACTTTTCTCTTCACAGCATCACTGCTGTATGAATTCACTTAACCTTCCATTGCCTTCCTTCTGCAAAATTTCAGCATCAGAATGCTGACAAAACTTGGGAAGATCTCATAGCCCATGAATAGTTTTAATAGTAAATTTATGGTACCCAACATCAAATAATACCTTCAGCTTTACTAGGAATTCCTTTTATATGGCCCTGAAACATTTCTCTTTTTGTTCCCCTCAGGGGCTAATCCAAACCTATACCACCCTCTTCCACCTCAAACTTAGTGTTCTCTTGAGGACTCTCATACTGTTTCCTCAAATTTCTGAATAGAACCTGTCCTTTCTCATTCTAAAGGTCTCTTTTTATGTCCTCTTGCTGTACACTTCCTTCTTTCTCCTCTGGGATATTGCTGTGACACTTATTCTCCCATCTGATAAATTTGCAAACATACTCTTGTAACTAAACTACCTCCTTTCCTAACACTATAAATATTTTTAAATTTAACTTATTAAGTATAAATATATCTACTCAACCAGGGAATAAAAATATAATCTTTGTACATGGCAAAATCTCACTCCTACCCAGTCTCTCGTTTTTCCTTCTCATTCAAGTTCCTTGGAAGAATAGTCTTTCCTCACTCACTTTCTTTTTTTCAGATTTTTATTATAAAATTGACACAAATTTAACATAGAAAATTTTTAAACTTTAGTATAAAGATGAATACAAAACAAAATAAACAAAATATCAGCTGCAATCCTACCAGGTGGCTGTATCAGCAGCATTTTAGCAAATTTCATTTCCATCCAGTCTTATTGCTAAATCCGTGTGTGAGCGCATGTGCGTGTGTTCAATTTTGGAATTAGATTGTATATAGAGTTTTGTAACACTCTCTTTCATTTATCATTATATCACATTGCTCATTTATATAAGTTCTTCTACAAAAACTCATTTTTAATGATTGTATTATATTTTAGTGACTAAGTGAACCCTAATTTGTACAACTATCCATGTATGGCATTCACTGAACAACCCCATGAAATCAGGCTCCAACCTCAACTGTTTCATAAACAATGAGCTTCTACTTGCCAAACCCGATGGGCTCATTTATTTCCTCATCTTACTTGAATTTTCTATAATTGACAATGTTATACACTTCCCCTCCCCAAACCCGTTTCCCTTGCCTTTTATAATATCACATTTTTTTAATCATTTTCATCGAATTTCCCTAACCATTTTCTTCAGCAAACTTTGCTCGTACCTCTTCTCTATATCCAAGGCTTCGGTCCTTTTCACCTTATTCTTGAGCATTTTGCATTCACACCTCAATTTAAAATGACATTTTTACGTTAAAAAATCTGCATTTATAAAAGTTATAGTTTTATTTTCTTAAAGATTTGTCTGTTTCATAATTCTCACAGGTAATAAATCTTTTCCCACTGGTTTATATTTTGGAGACTCAAAATGTCTGGGAAACACACCTTTGAGAAGGATAAAGATAGTACCATAAAATTGTCACTAGGTCCCAAGTGATATAGTCAGGTGAATAAAAATTTGGGGCTCTAAACATTACAATTAGGTATGTTTAAGTTAGCAAATAGCATTATTTTCAACAGTTATAGAAAAATATAGTCAAATTGACATACCAAATAACCAACATAACAAGGTGTAGTTTAAAGAAATATTCCTTTTCTCTCCATTCTATATTAAGTTATATAATTCATAAAATGCAATTTGTTATAACCATGTGGCCGTTGAAACACTGAAATGTCCTGAAATCAATCTGCTTTCTCTTCTTTGGTTCAGCATGAAGTAAAGGAGCATGCTATCTAATTTTTCTCCAGGTAATTGTTATGGTGGTTATTAATCATATAAACACATCTTCTTTCTCAGAAGTTGTATAAGGTTGGCTTATTCTGCACAATGTACACAGGCAGAATATTAGAAACAAAACAATTTCATAGCACAGAATTCTTTATGGTACAAGTAAATCCCGAGACAATGAGTGCTATTACCAAGATGAGGTTTTTATAACAACATTGTTCTATGATCTGGTATTTGGTCATAACAGTACTTGCTGAGGTAGCTAGGGGAATGTTTTTTTGTCCCCGTTCTGGCAAGAGTCGATCCAACAAAAGCAGCTGATGGTGTACTGGTTATACTCTAGGTAATGCAGTAGAGATAAAATCCTCATAACTTATAGAAGGATAGCATTTTTAACTTTTACAAACTGGCTTGCCATCTTTTATCTCATTTGATCTTCATCTCAAATTTAAGAAAAATGTTAGAACCCAAATTATCATCAGCATTGAGCAGATTGAGAAAGTGAGGTTTGGATGACTGAACTGACTTCCTAAATTTGAATAAAAATGTAACCTCCGTTACTCCCAACCCAAAGAGTGTTCTCTTTTACTGGAATTTTATTTGATTTGGCATTCCATAGCAATTACTTTTTCCTTTGATTCATTCAAACCCGCCTCACACACCATGCATGCATTCTATCTTTCACACAGAAAGAATAAAAGAAAAAGAGTAAACACGGCAGCACACATTTTTTTTTTCATACTGGGTTTTCACCCTTTACTCTACTTGCTTCAGTTGTTTCTATTCTATGTCACATACCCTCAGATTTGATTTTTAACAACATACTCGATAACAAAAACCTACTCAGTGAACTAAATTAGAAGTGCAATAGAAAAAAAGAGATCACTGTCCTACAACAGATCTTGGTTTCCTCCATGAAAAAAGGCGGGGAGGAGAATAAAAATATTTGCCCCACAGAGTTATCGAACAGCACTACTCCCTACTTAGCTGCCCTGGCCAAAATCCTGGCAATCTTGTCAGGCACCGTTCTCCTTCCCTCACTGTTCATGTCCCCAAAGACATCAAGCACTATTGATTTTATGCCCTGAAAAGCTCTGAATCTGTCCTTTCTTCTCCATCTGCACTAATTCTGTGTTACTTTTGACTCTTACCACTTCACTGAAATTACTCTTAATCTTATTTCCAATTTTGTCAATTTCAATTTCATTATACTTGTAGGGAATGAGTTCCGTGATGGGTGCAGCAGACAAATTCCTGTCTCTTTAGAATCCTTACATTTCTACTCTTCACTGTGTTCTTGAGGCCTTTGAATACTTCAGATGGACAGTCTAATTAGGTAAAGATTGTTCTTTTAGGCTCTTTATACACCTGCTATTTTTTACTTAGAGGATGTGCCGTTATGCATCAGTACCAGTGGGAACCAACAGGAAGTACAAATGGAGCCCAGTAGGCACCAGAGAAGACAGCCAAGCTCATAGCGACCAGGAAACTATCTAAAAAATGGTAAATCTGAAATGGTGAATCCCAAATTTGCATACATAGAGAATTGCCTATAAAATCCCAGCATTCTCTTATAAGCTATATGTTTTTCCTTACTGGAAATGGTCATTCCAGAAATGGAGATTCAATCTAATGAAGATTCCTATTGACTATCCATTATTTCACTGAAAACATTTTAAATAAATTTTGAGATACAGCCCATTATACTATGAGATATACCCTAAAATGTACCTTCTGCAATAAGATTATAAAATTATCTTAAGTCCAAAGGCCATTAAAATGTAACTCCAATAAGCTACTAGGAATTTTAAAGTTTACAAAATTATACTTACACCAAAGTTGGTAGCGGCAAATCGATCTGAGGCAGAAACCTGAACGTTTGTTGAAACTGTTGTGTGAGCATAGAAAGCGTTTATATTAGCCAGCAAGGTGCTCATGACAGCAGGAACACCAGGGCACATGTATTTAGAAGACAGACATGAAAAGTGCCTGCAACACAAAAATCATAAAGTGCTTTTAAAACAGAAATAATGAATTCACATAACAGCATAGCTTTTAACATCAGCAATTAAGTAATTCCTCAACTACATCTATGAAAAGGAGAGAAAACTCCCACAATCTCTAATTGAAAGAGAAAACAATTTCAGCTTTCTGAAATTTCTCATTCATAAATGTGAATTGGATTAATTAGAATGTAATTTGCCACAGGAATGTGTATAACTTCTTTCAACGGTGTGAGCATTGTGTGTGCACACATCTAAAGTGCAATTTCCCGTGGAATTTAGTAATGTCAGAAATCACAGGGGTCTCTCTCTCTCTCTCTCCCCAGACCCTGACTCCACTTATTTTAGTTCCTGAAATGCCATATTCCAGCCAAAATTTCCTTTTGCATTTGTATTCTTCTTGCATTGATGTAGTAGCAAGAGGCCCTCTTCTCATTACACATTGATTGAACAAGTCAAGTAACATCTGACTTGAGTCCAGTTTGTGATTTTTTTTTTTTCAGGAAGGAATACCTTCCATAAGAAATTCTGTTTTCTAAGCACTTTGTTACAGACAGGATTTAATTAGGGAAACAGATGAATAGTGAGGACAGATTGAATTATACCAGCTTCATGTTTAAAGACCATTGCTTTTAAACCTTGAGTAATAGTATCATTTAGAGCCATCATAAGTATCAAGTATTCAATTCTGTTATTTCTCAGAAGGAATCCTATTTCATTTGAACTTTAACAAAAGACTTCAAAATTGAAAGAACAGCTTACGATAAAAGTGAAAGATAAAATATACATGGAGGAAAGCAATTTTCAGTATATAATCTGATCCTATTTTGCTCTCATATCTTAGTAATTTATCCTTCACCTAGCCATTTCTGAATTTTGTATTACTGAACACAAACAAAGAATACACATAAATGCCCTCAGTGTTATCCCCCAAATAAATGGATGGAGGTCCTTAAATTTGTGACTTGTCTTAGATCCCAACCAGGCTAGCTTTCCGTCTAGCCTGTCATGATATTGGCCAAGGAAAGTAGGTTAAATTTTTAAACATACATCTTTGAGAATCATGAATAAAAATTTATGCCATGAGAGTTCCATGATTTGTGTAAATTAACCCTGGAATTAGATCAGCAATGCTGATTTCATTAAATTAAATGGTACATGTTTTGAATTTATTATATGCTAAATTGATTATAATTAATATCTATTAAAAATCTCACAAATGAATATAAAGGTATTAAAATAGAACTTTAGACAGACACATAGAGAAGACATACAGAAAAGGAAAAGGTAATGTTACCATGGAGGTAGAGATTGAAGCGCTATCACTACAAGTTAATGAATGCCTGGATCCACCAGAAGCTGGGAGAGGAAAGGAACAGATTCTTCACTAACACCTTTGGAAGGAACATGATCCTGCTGACACACTGATTTTAGACTTCAAGTCTCCAGAATTGTGAGAGGATGAATTTCTGCTGTTTTGCCAAAGTTGTGGCAATATATGGCAGTCCTATAAAACTATAATATACCCCACTGGCATTTATTATAATTATTCTCGTGTTAGTATTAATTTCTGCCCTCTTGGATATATTTTTTATCAAAATTCTTTCTGAAAAAAAATAGAACTTTAAAAAAAACCTAGAGTTATGCTATAACATCTGTTTTCAACAATTCACAAGTAATTAGATTTATTAGACTCAAATCACAGGTCAAAGCTGTGGAACATGCAGTGCCTAAATATAGTGGTGTGGGAGATGGCAAAAGGAAAATATACATACTGAGGGGGAAAAGAGATATAGAATCACAATAAACAATTGTCAAAATAAACTGTTAAGAAACTCAAAGACTAGAGTTTTATTACCTTGAGCCTGCATTGTCAATTTAAGGGATACTGGCAGTCATCAGACTGAATAATCTTATTCTTGGTTTTAAAAAAGGATTAGCACCCTCATATTGCAGCCATGTTACTCAGGATTTACTTCTTTTAGCTGCCTCCTGTGATTGGTGCCTGATTAAGACAGCAGCAATAGCTTAGCAGTTACTTCAAGCATAAATAATAGAGAAAAATGGTAATAACCTATATAAGGCATTCATAGTGTGATTTTCATAAGTGAAATAGAAAGGCTTATGTAGAAAATGACAATTTTTTTAAATATAACCTTAAAAGTACAGGGAATAAAAGCAAAAATAGACAAATAAAATTGCATCAAACTAAAAAGTGTCTGCACAGCAAAGGAAACAATCAATGGAGTAAAGAGACAACCTACAGAACGAGAGAAAATATTTGTAAGCCACACATCTGAAAAGGGGTTAATATCTAAAATATATAAGAAACTCAAAAAACTCAATAACAAGAAAACAACCAGATTAAAAAATGGGCAAAAAAATCTATATATTTCTCATAAGAAGATATACAAATGGCCAATAGGTATATAAAAAATGTTCAACATCACTAGTCATCAGGGAAATGCAAATTAAAACCACAATAAGATACCACCATACTCCTAGAATGGTTATTATCAAAAAGGCAAAAGATAACAAATGTTTGTGAGGAGGTAGAGAAGGGAATCATTCTCACTGTTGGTAGCAATGTATAATAAATTAGTACATTCCTTATAGAAAACAGGTTAAAATTTTCTTAAAAAATTAAAAATAGAACTACCATATGATTCATCAATACCACTACTGGGTATACATCCAAAGGAAATGCAATCAGTATTTTGAAGAGATATCTGCACTCATGTGTATCGCAGCACTATTCACAAGAGCCAAGGTATAGAATCAACCTATGTGTCCATCATCAGATCAATGAATAAAGAAAATGTGGCATACATGCACAGTGGAATACTATTTGGCCATAAAAAGGAAAAAAAATCCTGCTATTTATGACAACATAGATGAACATGGAAGGCATTATGTTAAGTGAAATGAGACATATGGAAAGACAAATACCACATGATCTCACATGTAGAATCTAAAAAAGTTTATCACATAGAAGTAGAGAATAGAATGGTAGTTACTAAAGGCTAGGGAATTTGGGGGATGGTTGGGGACATGCTGTTCAAAGAATAAAAGTTTTCATTTAGATGGGAAAAATAAGTGCAAAAGATCTACTATACAGCATGGTGACTATTGATAATGACATTATTTATATTCTTAAGAAATGCTAGATGAGTGGATATTAAATGTTCTCACCACAAAAATGATAACTATGTGAGGTGATAAATATGTTAATTGGCTAGATTTAGTCATTCCACAATATACATATGCTTTAAAACATCATATTATAAATGATAAATACATACAATTCTCTCAATAGATGCAGAGAAAGCCTTCAATAAAATTCAACATCCCTTGATGATAAAAACCCCAACAAACTAGGCATAGAAGAAATACACCTCAAAATAATAAAAGACATATATGGCAAACCCACAGCCAATATCATACTGAACAGGGAAAAGTTGAAAGGATTTCCCCTAAGAACTGAAACAAGAAAAGGAAGCCCATTCTCACCACTCCTACTCAACATTGTACAGGAAGTCCTAGCCATATCAACCAGGCAAGAGAAAAAAACGAAGGGTACCCAAATTGGAAAAGAAGAAGTTAATATATCTCTGTTCACTGATGATATGATCTTATACCTAAAAAACCCTCAAGACTCCTCCTCCAAAAGACTCTTAGATTTAAGTCTCAGGATACAAAATCAATGTACAGAAATCTGTAGCATTTCTATATACCCATAGTGACCAAGCTGAGAAGCAAATCAAGAACTCAATCCCATTCATATGATAGCTACAAAAAGTTTAAATACCTAGGACTATATTTAACCAAGGAGGTGAAAGATCTCTACATGGAAAACTATAAAACACTGATGAAAGAAATCCTAGATGACACAAATAAATCCTATGCTTACGAATGAGAAGAATCAATATTGTTAAAATGACCATACTGTCCAAAGCAATCTACAGATTCAAAGTAATTCCTACTAAAACACCAATATCATTTTTTACATAATTAGAAAAAAAATCCTAAAATTCATACGGAACCAAAAACAGCCCGAATAGCCAAAGCAATGCTAAGTAAAAAGAACAAATCTGGAGGCATCACATTACTTTACTTCAAAGAATACAAGACTACAGTAACCAAAATAGCATGGTACTGGTATAAAAATAGACATATAAATCAATGAAAAGGAATAGAGAATCCATAAATAAAGCTTCACACCTACAGCCAACCGATCTTCAACAAAGCAGACCAAAAACACGCTCTGGGAAAGGACACCCTGTTTAATAAATGGTGCTGGAAAAATTGGATAGCCATATACAGAAAAATGAAACTGGATTCCTATCTGTGACCATATACAAAAATTAACTCAAGATGGATTAAAGATTAAATGTAAGATCTGAAACTATAAAAGTTCTAAAAGGAAACCTAGTAAAAATTCTGTTGGACATTGGCCTACCCAAAGAATTTATGACTAACGCCACAAAAACAAGTGCAATAGAATTAAAAATGAATAAATGGGACTTAATTATACTAAAAAGCTTCTGCACAGCAAAAGAAATAATCAACAGAGTAAATAGACAAGTTACAAAATGGGAGAATATATTTGCAAACTATGCATCTGACAAACAATTAATATCTAGAATCTATAAAAAACTCAAACAACTGAACAAGAAAACAACAAATAACCAACTCCATTAAAAAATGAGCAAAGGACATGAACTGACATTTTTCAAAAGAAGATATACAAATAGCAAATAAACATATAAAAAATGCTTACATAACTAATCACCAAAGAAATGCAAATTAAAACCACAGTGAGATGCCATCTTACTACAGTTTGAACGACCATTGTTAAAAAAATCAAAAAACAATAGATGCTGGCACTAATACGGAAAAAAGGGAATGCTTATACACTGTTGATGGGAATGTAAATTAGTACAACCTCTATGGAAAACAGTATGAAAATTCCTAAAAAACTAAAAATAATCAACCATTCAATCCAGCAATTGCACTACTGGTTATCTCCCCAAAGGAAAAAGCAATCATTATATAAAAAAGACACCTGCATTTGAATGTTTATCATAGCACTCACTATTCATAATAGCAAAGATATGGAACCAACCTAAGTGTGTATCAGCAGAGAATTGGATAAAGAAAATGTGGTATATATACACCATGGAATACTACTTGATCATAAAAAATGAAACCATGGCTTTTGCAGCAACATAGATGAAACCAGAGGCCATTATCTTAATTGAAATAACTCAGAAACAGAAAGTCAAACACTGCATGCTCTCACTTATAAGAAAGAGCCAAATAATAAGTACACACAGACACACAGAGTGAAATAAACAGACATTGGAGACTCAGAAGGGCTATGGCTGTGAAATTATGTTCACTAACTGTTAAAGGTTACACAAAAAACCCAGACTTCACATATATATGAAACATAACCATGTAGCAAATCTGCACATATACCCCAGAAATTAAGAAAAAATAAGTTAAAAAATATACATTTTTTAAAAAGACATAATTATTGAATATTGCTCACTGTGTATAAGCCATCTGAGGGAAACAGGAGTTGGGTATGGGATGACTGGAATATAAAAAAAAATCAAGATTTGTTTATTTTACATTCTGAGTTGGTTTAGCCAATATCTTAATGATAAAAATGCCCTAAGAAATTGTGGCTTTGGGATCCCACAGCAAAGCTTCACAATCAAAATGAAAAGTTTAACAGATAATTTATAGGTTGCATATGAAATAATTTATAGGTTGCATATAAGGAAAGCCATGTAAATAAATGCAACTTTGAGTTATCTGATTTAATACAATCTTTGCTACACACTTATCATTAATGCTAATATTTATTATTCATAGGAAATTTAGAAAATCAGTGAGGTCAAACATCTGTTACCCTCTACACTTTCCCTTTAAAATAACTTCCATTTATAGCCAAATAGTAATTGTAATACTTTCTTTTATAAAAATTAGAGTCAATATTAAAATTGATTCTAGGATTTTCTACTGTTTAACCTTTAATCTGTTGTTTTGTTTTATTTCACATTAAGCCATCTGGCCAGAGTACTCTCCCTTTATTGACTACATAGGTACTGTATTCCTGGCACCTTTCTTAGGGGTAAGGATCTGGGGTTGATGAAAACATGGCCCTGATGTAAAACATGCATACTCCTAACTGAGAGGCACACACATTAAATCATAATTTTGTCATGTGGCAGAAAGTGCTATTATGGAGTCAGCTAAAAGGCTTAAGTGGGCTGTAGGATAGAGGAGTGAGGCCTGGAGGTGCGGGGCAAAGCTCCAAAAGCTGAGTTTAGTCTACTAGTAGTGAAGAGAGAAGAAATCAGAGGGAAATATCTGAGCCAAGGCCTGGAGGATAAGATTGAGATAATGATTGTGACAGATGAAGAGTTTAGTGTTCCTAGAACTTGGTTCACCAAACATTAATTGAACAAGTCTGAATGACAGATTCTGTATAAGGTTTGGGTATACAGTAGTGATCTATTTATAGACTAGTGGGGAAATCAGCCCCATAAGAAATTGAATACAATTATGAGAAAGTCATGAAAAAGGCACAGCAGAGTGCTGCAAGGACACTGGGTTAGAGTGTGTGTATCACAGACTTGTGAGAAGGGTCCGGGAAGACATCTCAAGAGGAGGCGGGGCTAAGTGGCAATGAATGACTAGGATACAGCCAAGCCAAGCATACAGCTCAGTATCACTGCCAGATAAAGAATGTGGTGCAGAGGATTAGGAAAGTACAAATCAAGATACAATGGGAGGAAATAAAATATTGTGTACAGTGGACTCTAGCAATTTTAGGCTAGTGGAGCCCAGATTTGCAGGAGAATATTCCAGAACTGGTATGGTCTGAGATAAGGCTGGGGGATATCAGAGAGTCTTGTGTAATACATTACATAAGTTGGACCTATTCCGTAGGACAAAAATTTTTTCAGAGTTCAAAATCTTACAGAGTAAACATAAGTAAAAAAAAATTTGCAAGTAACTCTAGCCCTTCTACACGGAATAGGAAGTGACATCAACAGATCTGTATTTTAAATACACTAATTTGGGTGGGAGGAGCTTGTGAGGCTAAGAAGGGAAGAGATAAGTGAACTAGGGCAGTAGTGTGGAAATGGAGAGGAGAGAATGGATTTGAGAACTATATAAACTGTCAGGACTTGTACTTGATAAGGAATAAGGGGTAGGGAAGAGAAAAGGTTAAATTTCCAAGGGTCCAGTTTGGTGGCTGGATGAATGGTGCTTTTGCCAAGTAAGTGGGGAACAAAAAAAAAAAAATTTGAAGGTGGGGATGATGTCAAGTTTGAGCTTAAGGTGCTTATAAAGCTTCCATATTAGAAATTTTACAGGTTTTTGGAGATCTGGATTGGATACTTAGATTTGGGATCATCAGCATGAACCATGAGAAGACATGAGAAAGGATAAGATCGTCCAGGCTGATGAGAAATGTTAGAGAACAGAACCTGGGAAACGCCAAAATAAAAGGAACTGGTGGAAGAGGAAGAAAAAGTAAATTCTATGGCTGAGAGCAAATAAAAAACCAGTTAGAGAAAAGGAAAGCCAGGAAAGTAGAATCAGGGAAATCATGGGAACAATTGATACTGTTAAGTGCAGTAAGAGTCCTATAAAATAAGGACAGAAAAGAAGCTACTGGACTCGACAAATAAACATCCTTGTGATCTTAGCAAGATCAATGTTAGCAGAGTGACAGGAGTTTGCACTAAGAGGAAATAAGATGAAAAGTGGCCAGGGCATGACCAAGGTAAAGTAGGTCAGAGCCAGATTTTGTTTGGTACAGTATGCAGCTAAGGAGTTTTGACTTTCTAATGTGGACTATATAGAGTCACCTGAGATTTTTGCCAGGGGAACTAGCATTATCAGACGAATTTGAACACATGACTCTGAAGCGGTATAAAGATGGACTGAAATGACTAGGTATTAGAAGCAGAAAAGCAATATAGGAGGCATAGAAGTGAAAATTGACATTTCTACCCAGCTTCCAATATGACCAATTACCTCCTATACCACAGTCAGAAAGATTAAAACATAATTTGCATTTTGAGATAATCCAGAAATCACACGGAATTGCTATCTGCTTCTGATCTCCAAAATATAAAAAAACTTGAATATTTTAGTACCCAAACTTCCTAACAAAACAAATTTAAACCTGCTTTTGACCATGTTATAACTGAAGATACATGATTACCGCTGAAAACAGGAAACCACGTGGGAAAGTTGCTGTTCCCACTACGAACAGCATGAAAACACAATGAGAACTAGGTAATCTTAGGAATTTCAGTCTTGTCTCTAAATAGTTGGTTGTTTTGTTTTGTTTTGTTTTGTGTTGTTTTGCCAGTATTTCTGAAGTCTGACTCCTCTCCGTGTTTGGTCTAATTAAATATTTTCTTAGCTTTTCCAGTTTTTTTTTTTTCACCTAAGGTCACAAAGCAAGTAAGTCTCTCAAAGATTGGAATTCAAGCAATGTAAGTTCAGACACATCTCTTTAAACTACTAGGGTATACCCTTTCTTAATTTGTCCTGTTCTTTGTTTTAAATATTTTTTAAAATTATTTTTGACAAAGAAAAATTGCATATATTTATTGTGCACATGTTATTTTGAAATATGCATACATTGTGGAATGGACAAGTCAAGCTAATTGACATATGCATTACTTCATATACTTGTCATTTTTGTGATGAGAACACACAAAATCCACTCAGCAAGTTCCCAGAATAATTATTAACTATAATTACTATATGGTACAATAGATTTCTTAAACTTTTTTCTCCTATCTAACTGAATTTTTTTTTTTATTTCAGCATACTATGGGGATACAAATGTAAAGGTTATGTATATCGCCCTTACCACCCTGAACGCGCCCTATCTGGTCTAACTGAAATTTTATATCCTTTGGCCAACATCTCCCCAACCCTCTTCCTTCCCCCTCAGCCTCTGGTAACCACCATTCTACTTTTATAGATTTCACATGTAAGTGAGATTATTTGGTATTTGTCTTTCTATGCCTGGCTTATTTCACTTAGCATATTTTCCAGGTTCAACCATAATGTCATAAATGACAGAATTCCCTGTGTTTTTAAGGCTGAATTGTATTCCATTGTGTATATATTCCATATTTTCTTTA
>CAUYRT010104109.1:0-14103 GCA_963574885.1 Lepilemur ruficaudatus | reverse complement strand
CAGGCACCACATGTACTCACCAGCCAATTGGTATTAGCTGATCAACACCTAAGTGGACACACAGGAACAACATTTATTGGGTGTCGGGCAGACGGGAGGGGGGAGGAGGGGATGGGTATATACATACACAATGAGTGCGATGTGTACTGCCTGGGGGATGGTCAGGCTTGAGGCTCTGACTGGAGTGGGGAGGGGGGCAAGGGCAATGTACGTAACCTTAACACTTGTACCCCCATAATGTGCTGCAATAAAAAAAAAAATTAAAAAAAAAAATAAAATAAAAAAATGCTTTAGGAATAATTCTGTAGAATAAAATCATATATTTTTCAATGATCTAAATTATTTGAATATTCTTGGTTTCTGTAACATTTTGGTGTGTGTCAGTTCTTTGAGAATTATTGGCATTTTTGGTAAGTAATCAGGGTAAATATCACTGAACTTATCTATGCTATTCAGTCGAAGGATGTACAAAGTTGTGATGGATATCCTAAGTTTGTGTTGGTGATGAACTGGAATATTTATATTATGGAAAAAATGGAAAGTGCTTGTGCTAGTTAAAGCAACAAAACTCACGTAAAATATAAATACCTCAATTTCAGTGACTTAACACATTGGAAGTTAATTCGTGCTATGAAAAGTTCAAAACAGGAATTCCTGAGGGGAAGCAGCTTTCTTGAAAATATTGATTCAATGATATATTTCCCTCTATCTATTGGCTCTGCTATCTCAACATTTGGCTTCCAAAATTACAGCAGAAGGAGAAAGAGTACAGAGATTACAAATATTAAGTTGTATGGGGTTAGCCTGGAAATAGTGATTATCAATTCTACCCATATTCCATTGGCCAGCACTCTGTCACATAGCCACATCTAACTGCAAAGGCTGCTGGGAAATGTAGTCTGTTTGTGTATCCAGAAGGAGGAGGAAATGAGTTTGGTGACTGACTAGCCTCTGGCATACAGCTGTGGTATTGTAAATAAATTATAATAAAGGCAAGATTAATAATCATGGCTACATATAGATATTTGGGGAAATGTAACAGTCAGGCTTCAACTAGAGAAGCAGAACCAGTAGGAGGTCTATATTACAAGATTTATTATAGGAAATTGGCTTACATAATTGTGAAGGCTGGCTAGGCAAGTCCAAAATTCTTAGGGCAGGCCATCAGGAAGGACAGCCTGAACTCTCAGGACTGAAGTTTCAATCCACAGCAGCATTTCTTCCTTTTCAGGGAAACCTCAGCTCTGCTCTTAAGGCCTTTCAGCTAATTGAATCAGGCCCACCCAGATTATCTAGGATAATCTCCTTACTTAAAGTTAACTGATTGTGGACTTTAATCACATCTATCAATTATCTTCATAGCAATGCCTAGATTAATGTTTATTGAATAACTGGGGACTGTAGCCTAGCCAAGTTAACACACAAAACTTACCATCACAACATTTTTGTGTGTATGTATGTGTGCGTATGTGTATATAGCTATAATATATGATGATTAATATAATTCAAAATTGCTTTTAATTTATTTGTATTTTGGTATTTACTGTGACTTTACAGATACATTTCTGTATGTGTTATATTTTGGAAACCAAAACCATTTTTCCCCTTTGCATTTATATTTTTAATTAGAAAGTACATAAGCTGCAGCATGGCCTGAGTACTGTGAATAGACTTGAGTTTAAAACCTTATTCCACTACTTATTAGTAATTCTATGACCTTGGACAATGTTACTCAATCACTGTGAGGCCACCTTCTTTTTCTCTTGTGTGAGATAATAATGAATATATCTGAAAATAACATACTATAGTGGTCCTTAATTCAGGGTTGCCACTCAATAAATGATGGATATCATTTTATGAGATAGGGGATAGCTTACAGGTAGGGATGGATTCTCCCCCAGAGATCTGACAAGACTCAAAATCCTGGAAGATTTCCCAAAACACTGTTCACACAGTGAAAGTGGCAGGATACACCACACCTGATATTGTGATACTTTCCTGGAGTCAGATGATAAGAGAGGCAGCGTTCAGAGGCAATGCAATGCTTTCAAGACCATAAAATTCTTGCCCCAAATTTAGTTCTTTGTTGTGAAAATATTATCTGTTCTCAAATTAACTCCAGAAGAGAAGTATGAAAATCAATATTTTGTTTGTTAAATTCATTTTTTTTTCATTTAGCAAATATTAACTGAGTTTCTAATATCTCTCTGGTACTGTTTTAGATGAGAGTAATAGAAACATATTAAGACTTATAAAGAGGTGGACTTCAGAGTGACAGTTTACAAATTGGAAAAATGAGGTTAGTAATTAAATGTTTCTGTTAATAATGCTCCTAGTTAGTGTGGGATTGCTTTCTGCTGCAACAATAAAGGATATTGTAAGAGTTTGAGTTTTATTGATGTTACTATTAATAATCTTCTAACCTTAACATACTAATTTTTTTTCTTAAAACTCTCTGGGAAATTTAAACTTTTCTACTTGCTATTTATGTAATCTACTACTTTTGTTACAGGAAAAAAATTTAAAAATCAAACTAGTTGCTATTTTCTGCATATGATTTTTGATAAAATACCAATATTTTGGGGACAGACTATAGAAATCCAGGTCCTAAAGAAAATCTGAAGGTGAACAGTATACAAAAGTGGCCATTTATTGGCTGGAGAATCATTTGGATAGTGATAGTTTTTTTTAGATGCAATAAATGAAAGATGACCCTTTTTACTTTGCTTTTGTTGGGGGTAGTTTATATAGTTTATAGATTCAGTAGTCAAATGTTCAAAGGTCATGAATTACCTCATAAAAGAGGGATTGTCGAAGGCAACGTCTACTAAATGGTTGGAAACCACTTCCACAATGGTATATAACCTGGCAAACTCTGCTTTAGAATGTTAGTAATAATGTGTAAATGTGTGTGATATATGAAAAATTATTTTATATTATCTACTATTATATGTTTCAGTACAAAGTTTATATTCTTTATAGGCAACATTTCTGATTTTCCCACTTAATAAGTGCCACATACTATTTAATGAGCTCTAAATTAATTTTTAAAAAAGCATTACTTTTCAACAATTACATTTTCAGATGACACATATTTTGGTTTAGAACTGAATGTTTATTAATGTCAACTGAAACACAAAAGTATATTTTATAGTAGTAAAAATAGGCCAAATGAACAATAATTGTATAAAATATTTGACTTTTTTAAAAAAAGTTCTGTTTTTTTTCTAAATGAATATTATATATATGCTGCCAGAGTGGATAATATTTTTCCTAATAAATGAAAAGACAAAAAATTATTTTTATCATTTTTTCAGCATTCTAGAGACTTCTTGATGTGCTACATAAAATATTGATCAGATATAAATAATTTATTAATAAATTAAAGATGTGTTTGGCTATTTTTCTTATTTTATATGAAAGAAACCTGAGGTTTAGAGGTGTTTACCACTGCAGAAGATCAAGTATGAATTTGGCATTTGTGGATGAACCAAAATATATTTGTGTGTGTGTGTGTTATAGAAAGACTCAATAGTTACATGTTTCCTTCGTTATTTCCTTCTTCCTGTCTCTTTTTTTTTGAACAATTAGTCTTAAAAAGTTGATAGAAATTTGTATGACTTTTAATATATCTGCACCAGATCCCTTTCTTTCACAGAGTTATAGGTGATATCCACTTTTGATTTTCAGTGACTATTTCACTGAACTGGCTTTTGAGCCAAAGTAACAATGTGATTTTATTTAAAGGAAGCAATGACAGAAAATAGTAAGAGTAGTGTCCTTTTGACTTGGTCTTGTAAAGTTTGTCATGATTCTATGACCTAAGCCCATTTGTACTAGGATTACTACTGGATTCTTTTTATTTCTGATTACTTTTACTTGTATTCCTCTTCCCCAGACAATCACTTAACACGACCCCTGGGGCTTGAAAAACACTTTTTTTCCCCATTTATTTATATATTTTTAAAATGCACAAATGCAGTTTGTCTCTGTTAGTTAAAATGATGTTACAGTTAATTTAGTGGTATCAAAGTTCTTTAGATGTTTCTATATAATATGTTGAAAGGTGTATTTAATAAAGGAGTAAGAAAAGAATGGTAATTGTAAACTGCAACACTACATGGAAAAGAAACTGGCATGGTTTGTAAAATTATGGGAGTTGAAGAGCTATAGTGAACTTGCTAGTGATTAGTAGTGGTATGTAATAATGAATACTATTTTGAAATGATTTTTTTTTCTATAGTATCTCTTTTATTACCAGGAACAGTTTGGGCACTTTTAGTGTAGCTTTTCACACATCATAGAGCCCTGATTGGTTTTCTGACATTTGGCATGGCCTCAAGTCCTGAGAACTCTCTCTTGATGTTAATTTTAATAGTGCATATACCAAAAATATGCTAAATGTTTCCAATGTTCCAAACTAAAAATCACATTTCACAACCAGATGATCCTTATAAATTTGTTTCCCAGAAGATTATAATCCAGTATTGAAAAATATGTATTTTAATATCAGATGTTTTCTTAGTTAGCATCTGTTTTTTAAGGCTCATAATGCAGTAAAATGTCATGTTTCATAGTACAGAGTATTTTTAAATAATTAGAAATGGGCAAGCCAATTTGGAAGTATGATAAATTCTAGCTCTGTGAATTTTAGGAATGTATTGGTAGAAAAAGGAGAAAGAGGGTCTGCTCTGATAGTATAGGTCAGAGCAAATAATTTCAACACAAGGAGCCAAATGAGATATATAGTTATGCATAAATCTATACTCAGCTGTGTAGCAGGCACTTCACGTTGAATTCATCAGACTGTTGGTTAAAAAAAAAAAGTTCGGAAAGTCGGGGAGAGATCATGAAATAATCAGGAGCAGGTAAAAATTTCATTATAATGAATTCCATGAGACAGCTAAATTGTTTTGTAGTGACTGGATACATTGCTGTAAATATTTCCATTCTGCAGGAGATGAGAAGGAGTTTAAGCATAGCTTATACAAAGCAAATTAAGAAGGAAAAAAAAACAGTGCTTTGAACACAGAATTAAAAATTGAGTGGTGAGTACTATGCTTATACCATATCCTCCTGGCTTGGTAGTTTGTTTTGTTGTTCTCTTTGGAAAGTTAATAGATTTTTAGAGAATAGGGTGTTGTATACTTGAAGACGGGAGAGTGAGAGACACCTAACCTAGTATCTTTGATAGAGTAAATTCACAAAATATGTTGAATGAGTGAATAAAACTTGAAAGATAATACCTGCTTGAGGGACAGCTAAGGTAACTACGTGAACCTCTGCCATGGCCTGAGTCAACTTCAGTGTGCCCTTCCTTGGCATTTTTTGTAGATAATGTGCTCTTAGGACTGAAGTCATCTTCTCTTTCCTTAGCCCTTTGATACTCTTCTCAGAAACTTGGGCATCAAAGGCATCTGGGATTTTGAATTTACTCAGAAAGTTTCCAAGTGTTATAAATGGTTTTCAGCATATATCCAGTATACTTTTGTGGTAAATTGTTCCTCTCAAAGAAGTTATAAACCCTTGCCATACAAATTATCTCTACAATGATGATGGAACATTTGAAACATCATAATAGTGAGAATAACTAGAATACCTCCTGCGTGGGTAATCTTTTGAATGCTATGAATTGATGTTACATAGAATGCATCTTAGCAGTTATGGCTCCTCAACTGTATTCTTCCTATACTAAATACCAATTAGCTTTTTATGTCCTGACTGCACTGATAAATCGCCCATCACAGTCACCATTTGATATCTTGAACATACAGAATTTGGGAGTCAGAAGAGTCATTATGGGTTATTTTGCAGAGGAAGCAAATGAAGATCAGCCGAATTAGTGTTTGAGAGATTTCTAAATCTCAGGCATCCTGATTTCGTATATGGGCTTTTGTCTTTGCAGTTTTCTTACTTCCCAGTTTCTGAAATTCAAGATTTTAACTCTGTTCTTCCCTTGGATTACAGAGTCCTTCTTTCAGGCAATATTAAGCACTTGATAAGAGCAAGAGATCAGGCGAGATGAGATTTAGCTGTGATCCTTGTAAAAGTTTGATTTCAGAAATAATTCATAAACTTTCTAGAAATATAAATTGTTTGGCCCCACATTAGGCCTATTGGAAAAAAAAATCTGTGTGTGCAGGTCCCAGGAATTTATATTACCTTCCATTTAAAAAAAATCCAAAGTAAGTAAAATGGTGAGACAGTACTATTGATTAAGGTGTATGTACACATAGAATATAATGTCATTGTTATTTGGAGCTATACCTTGACCTTCCCTCATAACTTTTTCCTCCTCTGATTCCCCCATCTCAGTCAATGATACCTGCCCACTATTGAGGTGTTCAACCCAGAAAGCCTGGAGCCATCTTTGATTCCTCTTTCTCCCTCATCTGTTCCATTAGTATGTTCTAACTGCACTGCTTTTAGGATTTCCTCTCTCCCATCTGTTTTCCATGAATATAGCCAGAGTGATGAATTTCCAAAGTGCACGTTTATGTTCATCTTCTATGTAAAGCCTTTGATAGTGTATATCAATATTGCCAAACTATGTGTATAACAGGCATATATATATATATATATGTATATGTGTGTGTGTGTGTGTATATATATATATATATATATGCCTTAATCTACTCAGGCTGCTATAGCAAAATACCATAGACTGGGTGGCTTAAACAACAAACATTTATTTTTCACAGTTCTGGAAGCTGGAAGTCTGAAATCAGGGTGCCATCATGTCAAGCTCTAGCTTGCCGATGGCTGCCTTCTTGCTTTATCCTCACGTTGTGAAGAGAAGCAGCTCTGCCCTCTCTTCCTCTTCTTAAAAGGGCACTAATCCTATTATAGGGGCTCTACCCTTGTGACCTGATCTAAACCTAATTACCTCCCACAGGTCTCACTTCCTAATAACACCACATTAAGGGATAGGAATTTAATATGTGAATTTTAAGGGGACACAAACATTGAGTCTGTAACAAGCCCCACAGTCAAATGTGTTTTGGAAATGTTAAGTCAACCAGATAAGGGTTTTAAATATTCCTGTTTTTAAAGCAGGATTTTGGCTTTTATATGCATTGTGTTATTCCAGGAGATTGAAAATATACTGTAGGCACTGTTTTCCAGAGAGATTCAACTATAGAACTCCATCTTCTGCAGGGCATCTTGAGGAACTGAGATCTAGGGAACACACTCTGATGGACTGCCTTTTGACAATGGGCGTTTCTAGAAGTATTTTGGAAAAAATCCTTTCTTTACTTCTTTGTACTTTGAAATTAAAGCATCATTGCTCCCTATCTTCTCTCCTAGTTGTTTTCATTACTGATGTAGACAGAAAAGCTTCCTAGAAAAATTTCTGTTGCTTTCTTATTCTGCAAAGTTATTTGTATAAGTGAGAGATGGTTGTGCAAAACCTGAAAGAGACAGTTTCAAGTTTCTATGTAGAGACATAGAGTGGATCTAAGTAGATTGTCTTTCGGGAGCATGCAATGGAAACAGCCTGCAGGTGACAAATCGGTGCAGTGGTCCCTATCCTTAATCCATTACTAGGCTGGCCTAAGTACAAGGGCCATTGATCAAAGAGGCCATTTTATTTATTATTGTTTCTCATGGGGGTAAGAAACAAAAAATGTTACATGTTTTTTTCTGCCTTGTCTTCTGCCCCTGGGAGATGGTAATTTTTAGAACTTAGACACTTGCAAATGCTAGGAATATTTTGAAAAATGTCTTAAATTTTATATGTGTGAATGGGCTAACTGTCCCACAGTTGCCAATACAGCCAAGTAGATTCTAACTTTATGATAAGAGCCAAATCTTCTGTGACAAAACAAAAGATGATACATTTGATTCTTTAGGGACAAAAGAATCAGAATACTAAACCAAACTCTTTCATTTTATTACTAGCTTGTTGATTTGATGTCATATGGGTATTACATATAGTTATTGATGAGTCCAGGCAATAAAGTCGCTGTACAAACTGGAATCTTATTTAATTATCCACTTACTCCATGTAAATAAGTTCACATCAAAACTTTTAAGTTAAATATAACTTTATTTTAGTAAATCTTTATTGTTTCCTTGGTGAAAACATGTAGTTTTCGTAAAACAAAAATAAGATGTTTTGATTTTTCCATTTAATTACCATATACTGATGGAAAATATATTTTTAAGTAATAATGTATAAAATACTGCAGTTAGTATAATATTTTATATAATTATAAAATAAAATAAATTTTTAATAACAATTAAAAAATTGATTTGTCCATTTACTTACCACAGAATAATGTTTCAAACTGTCAGTGCTAAACATTTGAATGTTTGAAAAAACAACAAGCCTTTGTTTCACCAGATAGTCTTTGAAATCGTTGCCTGTTGTACAGCCAGAAGGGCAGAAAGCCATAGGCTACAATGTTAGACGTTTACGTGTCATAGCAAAATCGGTCATGTTTTAAAGGAATAGAGAATTTATAGCCAGTCACTGTCCTTGCTGCTGCTCATGATGACAGTGTTCTCTGGGACTAAGATAAGTGAGATGTGGAGAAAAATCAGCAGAGTCAAGAATTTAAAAGTAATCTCCAGAACACATACAATTTTTATTTGTCGATTATACCTCAATAAAGCAGGAAAAAATAATTATCTTTTATTTGTGGATAATTTTCTTTGGTTGAATCTTAAATCTATACTTAAAGACTGTCCAATGTCAGGAAACATTGCAGAAACTTATTTTTAAAAACATATTTATTATAGTTCAAATAGTATACTCAATATGTTTTTTTGTTCACTCTCTAAGCACTTTTTTTAGGTGAAGAATATCTAAATTTAAAGGAATGGGTCTAATTGTTAATCTAAAAAAAGTACAAATATATACTAGTTTCCCATTTTCCTAGATTTTTAAACACTTTGTAACATAGTCATTGTATTTTTTTACACAAATTTTTTTGTTTACTTTTTGTTAACGTATAAAAATTTATTAAAAAAAATCATGAGGCCCATGTGAAACAAATGATAGATGGCTTCCAGTGGGACAAACTTAGGGAAAAATCCAAGTATATTAAGGTACTTCATGTTTTATTAATAATACAGGAGTTCTGAATTAGACCTGGAAAAGTTTAAATGGAGAGATGGAAAACATTACATTGCAAAGAAACATTGATTAAACGTGATGGCAAAAATCAACATGATTTTATATACTGGATTTATTATGAAATATGTATAAAAAATTACACAAAGCTAAAAAGATTGTTTTACCTGTTGCAAAGGTTTACTGAGTTTACCTTGATTCCAGTCTCTATACACAGCATTGTGCTAGGTTGATTTTGTATTCTTTTTTTTTTTTTTGGTGTATTCTGAGTAATGAATAATTGTCTTTTGTACAATGAGAGCCAGTGTAATAACAATGTAGACCCTTTATTGTTACCTTATATATTAATTTTAAAATATTCTTTTCTTTTCAATGTAGATGGTGACTGTTGCTAGAGAGAAATTACTGCATCATACATCCTTTGGGGGAAGCCTGAATATTAAGACTTCCATACTTTTAAAACAAATACGTGTGCCCAAACACAATAAAAATCCCAATATTCTTATTTTAAGTGCATAATAACTAAAGCAGATTATTTTTGGAGCTGAAGATTTAATTAAATTCATCAAATATTTATTAGCACTTCACTGTTGTACCTGCAGTGTTTCTCCTACTGCCTATTGCATACTTGGCACTCGATTGACACTCCGTTTGGAGAATAAGGAGCAGATGGAAACATTTTGTTAGCTGAAACAAGTTATCTATAAAAGTGTGTAAACTTTACTTGTCCTTAACGTTCTTTCAATTGGTGGTGGATTCAAGCAAGTGAAGAGAAAAAAGAAGACATTTCAGGAAGAAAGAACTGAATGTGGAAGAGCAAGAAGGTTCGAAAGCTCAGGAAGTGCCTTGGGAATAGCACATAGCTTAGGGTTTGAACAGATTTAGAAATGAACTAAATACTGGAAGTGGAAGTTGATATTTCACTTTAGAAATTTCAACAATAGAGTACATTTGTTCTTAAATGGTTAGGAAAAGGCACACCTTGGAAATGTTTTGATTGGAGAGGTGACGTGGAATTAGTAAGCTTAACTGGTTGGCAACGTTTATCAAGTCACCCATAGGTCTGAAAAACGGAGACTGCCAGAAGATGCAAACCAGGCCATTCAACTACAGTCTATGCTGTGTTTCTGAAATTATCATTATTTTTATTTTCTGAATTCTTGTGTGATAGCTTTTTCATATTTATTAGCAACTCCAGAACACTTTCTCTCTTAGTTTTGCTAATGGTCTTTTATAGCATATCATAATACCTAATAATACCTAATACCCTCCTCTCTTAGGTAGTGTATTTAGTTATCATGAGTTTCTGAAAATAATGCCTTAGCATGGTGTGTGTGTGTGTGTGTATATATATATATATATATATATATATATATATGAAAAGAAACATTACACACATATCATATATATATCCCACAGATATATATATGATATATATCATATATATACCCCATAGATATGATATGTGTGTAAAGCAAATACATAGTATGATATATGTATATTCACATATGTGTGCGTGTATAGCCTTAGCTGCTGTGTTGTTCATTGTGGTTACTATTAAACGCTCCAAATATATGTAGCCTACAATTGGAAAATATAAAAGTATGTCTGACTGTCCTTCAGATAAATTATCCTTCTATTTGTCATGTTCATATTCAACTAAGGCTTTTGGAATATGGACTATTCTCCAGGTACTTTCATTTAATAGTGAAAATTCACTTTTGTAGTGCATATCAATCAGTCATTGTTCTTACACATTACATATATTACTCTATTTAATAATTGCAATCTTGTGATTTATAAGTTATCCATTTCTCGGCAGAATAAATTGAGGTTTGGAGACATTAATATTTTCCACATGCCAGACAGTTTATAAGTGATAGAGGGAGTACTGTAACTGTTTTAGTTTCAAATAGTGTTACTTCTTCATGAATTAATATAATTGAATCCTGGCAAAAATACTTTTATACAGTCTATTATTATTACTATTTGTGTTTAGATTAGGAAACATATTAATTCATCCAGACAAAAAATAGCTAAGCTAATGTCTAAATGCAGGGTTTTCAATTCCATGTGTCAAAGCTTCATGTTGGACCAACTTCCTCATTAATTTTAGGACTGAGAATCAAAGTAGAATACAGATAATTTGTGTTCCTAAGCCCCTGTCAATCAATGACTTCTCTAAAATATTACTAACTTTTTTGTTTTAATGATTCAAATTACACAGAGCTAAATTTCTGACTATTAATCACAATCTCAGATTCAGTGGTTTTTGGTATCAATTTTATCTGCACACCTATATTTTTAGCAATATTTATTTCTGTTAGCGTCTAGGGTTGGGACCTTAAACTCTATGTTTTCCTCTAGAGGTTTATTTTATGTTGCCTCTAGTTATCTCCTGGACACGGCATGTATGACCCTAGGCATCTTCATGGTAGATTTTCCTGCCACTCTCCTCTGTCTATTCTATGCAGTTGCCTAATGAGTCATTTCAATGTCCACCTCATATTCCTCAGATGCATTTCATTTAGTTAGCCAATATATTACACATGCATGAAGAAACACTTCTTATAAGGTTCTTGTTCCAGAATGCCTTAGATTAGTGGGTGGCTTAGAGCAGAGGAGAGGAGGACGACAGAAAGAAATTGATTCCCCACAGAGAGATAATTATTTAAAATGCATAATAAGGAATTTCTCATAACCCAAATAACCCTGACAACATATATAATGCATTTTGAAATACATCTATCTTAGCTGTTGAGTCAACTCAACTTATTAAAGGTGACAATACTTGGCATTTTGTTCAGCTCACACAAATGATTTGTTTTAAAATGTTTGATAATATGGGGTTAATTAATAGGTCTTAGGGGCTTAAAATTCTTATGAATGATATTTTAAAATCTATAATAAATGCTTTAAAGCACCACCTGCACAATGAAAAAGTGTTCTGTTGTTTGAAATAATATCGATATGAATCACCAGAAATTACTAAAGTGAAGGTCATAAATTTTATTCTATTTCTCTTCTGAACAAACACAGCTTAGGGTTGTATAATGCATGCCTGGGGTGGTCTTGGTCATTGTGCTGTCAGACGGAAATATGCTATGTTGTTCAGGAAATATAGACATAATACTTTATGTGTTGGGAAAAGTTGTTTGTGATATTCTAGCACCGTTTCGGGAATAGTTTTACTTTAATATAAAATAAGCAAAATACTGTTAATAAATTAATAAAAGAGCTGGCCTGAAAATTATCTTAAAAGATTACAGACACTTCCAACCGTGTTATAGTTAAGTGAAATCATTGACTGTTAGCTAGCATTCCCTCTAAAAATTGCAAATGATGGCTCAAAGACTAGTTTTGGCCCACAGATGTTTGGTCCACATAGTGTTTTTAAATAATTGAGTTCATTCCCAACATTCAGATATGGGAGATATTATACCAGATTTCTGGCTTCTCTTGAAAAATTGGAAGATCTGACAACACTGAGAAAGCCTTTCTACATGGCCATTGTTGACAAGAGCTATCGAGATCATCCTCTACGCACATTTGCCAAAATGTAAATTCCATGAAGGTTCATGAAGAACTTGAAGCAACTTCGTTGCTTGATGCAACCTGAGCACCAGGAAGAGTGTCTGGCTATTGATGCTCAGTAAATAGTTATCACATAAATCAACCTGTAGTCTTTTAGTAAATATTTGTTGAATTAACAAGGCATAGGTTTTCCAATTTGATACCCACCAGTACTTATTGTATTATACTCAAACTGCCTCTTTAAATTTGTTGTCTCCCTGGTCCCACAGGCACTTAAAAAATTCATTAAACAAAATTATGGTAGAATATACATAACATAAAATTTACTAGTTTTAGTATTTTTAAGTGTACAAGACGGGGAGATTTACAATGTTGTGCACCCATCACCACCCTCCATCTCCATAACTTTTTCATTTTCCCAAACTGAAACTCAGTACCAATTAAGCAATAATTCCCTATTGCCTTTTACTCTGGCAGCCAACCTCTGTGTTCTGTCTCTATGGATTTAATGACTCTAGCTACTTCAAAAAGTAGAATCATACAACACTAGTCCTTTTATGCCCCATAGCATTTAATCTAATGTACCACTTCTGTTTAATTCATCGCCTTCAAACATTAGTGTTGGAAGGAACTAAGCCACAGAGGGATAGGAGAAAGTGTGTGTATAGACACATAAGTAATTGATGGTAAATCTAGGCTGAAACCAGTTTCTTTCCTCCTAGATCTATGTTCCTTGCAGTACAACATGCTAAATTACTTATTTTACCACTCACAAAAGAAAATATTCTAGATATCTAAGCCAAGAATGAGAGACAAAATATCACAATTCAGCTATATTCAGCCCTAACCCAGGTCATGGTACAGTATTTGAAAAAAAAAATCACTAATCATATAATAATGTATGAAAAACCACACATACAAACTTATTTTGTAAATTGCAATTATTAAAAATATCTCTATTATATTCTATGTTGACTTATCTGATCATATATGGCTCTATTTTTGGCAACCTACTGAAAAGAATGTACACTAGCATGAGCACACAGACAAATGTCTTACAATATTTCAAATACATGTTTTAAATCTACTCACTGGTCTCTATTGATTGAAATTGGTATCAGAACACCATTCTGTTGACTGATTTTATATAACTTATCTATGCACTTAGAAAAGGTCAAGGCCGGGCACGGTGGCTCACGCCTGTAATCGTAGCACTCTGGGAGGCCAAGGCGGGTGGATCGCTCAAGGTCAGGAGTTCGAAACCAGCCTGAGCAAGAGTGAGACCTCATCTCTACTATAAATAGAAAGAAATTAATTGGCCAACTATGAATATATAGAAAAAAATTAGCCGGGCATGGTGGCACATGCCTGTAGTCCCAGCTACTTGGGAGGCTGAGGCAGAAGGATTGCTTGAGCCCAGGAGTTTGAGGTTGCTGTGAGCTAGGCTGACGCCATGGCACTCACTCTAGCCTGGGCAACAGAGTGAGACT